>JAQGBH010000044.1:0-89268 GCA_034698265.1 Sminthurinus aureus
TCGATCGTTTAGTGGGGGAGGAGTTTCTCATTGTATTTTAAGCAAGGATAACTACTTTTCACACGTAGATAAACCGTGCTAGACTCCTCCCCCGCTAAACGATCGAGTCAAAGTTTGGCTTGCCTCGAGAGTAGACATGGGCATGTAAAACACAAATACTGTTCCTTTTTTTTACCTCAACCTCAACTCCACTTTTGCTATTTTGAAAAGCGGGTGAGACAGATAGAGTGAGAGAGATGTGTACACAGTTTGTATACATAGGGTAGGTAAGTAGGCGCCAGTGTAACGTTATACAGATAGAAAATAGAAAGATTTGAGTGAATTCAATTCACTGAATTGAATCCCGAAGGGAATCCAATACGAAAAAGAACGAAGAAGAGGAGTAAAATCAAAGTGAATAAATGGGGTTCTTTAAAAACTTTAACTAAAACCATGTCATTTCATTCTTCATTTACTATCATGTAGACTTACTACTAAATGAAAGATATTATACATGTAACAATTAGGCATTAGACATCCTGATGTTGAGAGAAATAAATAAATAAATAAAAATCTATTATACATATCCACCTGTAACACATTAATGAAATTAGTAAAAAATCTGCTAACTATTAATCAACAATTACTTGCTTGTTGCACTTTTACAAGGAGTATACGTACTCGTAAACACCTACATAATATATTATTGCAAATTGCAATATTTTAATATCTAATATACATGTAGCATTTCCACGAAATGGTACCAGTTTGATACATATCCTTATAACCCTCTATTATTATTATTTGCTTATATATTTTTTATGAATAATACAAAATTATTTATGGATATACTATGCATTACAATAATCTAGTTGTAATGAGAAGGATGATACATGAAATTATTATTAACCTGTATCATTTATGGAATTCAACGAATATTTTATTATAAGAAATTCCACATACATAAAAAGAGAGCATACGTAAATACTTTCTTTAAAACTATGCTATAGTGGTCGTGGAATGTTCCGATGAAAAGAACAACAGACAAACAAACACACAGAAAGAAAACATTTTGAGTATCTCACCTTTTTTCCGGCGTGGTTTTGCTTGTTTCCGGTTTCTATTCCTTGATGCTGGATTTCCAGCAGCGTTCTGGACACCGACACTTGCCATTATGTATGTATTATTATTGTTTTTTTCTTTATATCAAAAGAAGAGTTCAAAATCCGATCCAAAGTGTATACATCAATGTTGTATGATCACTATAATATAAGTAAATACATAATATTTTTATATTATTATTATATTATTATAGACATTATATAAGACACTTTCACTTTTTAGTTGTTACTGTATCAATTTTGACTTGAATTTTCGTTGCCATTCAATTAATTGATCATATTACATTACGCTATGCTTATTATTATTACTGTGACAGTTTTGGGAGTAGGATAGTATTAGGGGATAATATAAAAAACAGGTCACAATCAATTTATAAACGTTTGAAGTCACAAGTCAACAGCGAGAGAGAGAGTAAAAGTATAATGTAGTAGTAGTAGTAGTAATAATATAACTAGTAGTAGTAGTAGTATTATTATTATTGTTATGAATTAATCTTCTCTCTTCTGTGCGGTTCCAGTCACATACATGTACAGAAGTATACTGTGTACGTCTCTGTCTGTACCCACTGTTAATCACGTACTATACCTATAATAATAATCTTACAAATCTTTAAAATATTTTCTGTGTATAATATTATTATTATGTGCTGTTGGTTTTATAGAATTCATGTTTTGTGGTCATCCTCTGTGTGGTTTTAACTTGTAAAATATATGTATATATACAGAGGAATCCATAATCAATATATGTATATACATGTATACATATCGTCACTCACTTTTGATAGCTAATATTATAGTTAAAACTTGTTACCTTTCCTTTTTTTCTGTCTTTCTTTTCTACACTTTTTTCAATATCCTTTTTGGAACGTTTGGTTATAATAATTAATGTATAAAAAGTCCTTATAATATATTATATGACAATATTAAAAGGCAATTATATATGCATTATCATAATATATTTAAATAATAATGACTACAGTAATAAAACTATTATTGCAAAGTGAATTGATTGTTTAATTTTGACTTGTCACTTTATCCACTTGACACTCTCTGTTTTGTATTTTTTTGGTTATAGTTGTTGTTGAAATGATAATGATGATGATGATCAGAAACGCAAAACACACAATAACCAAAAAACAAAATGACTATAAAGATGATTGATAAAACAGATAAACTGATGATGATGTTGTAATTTGTAATACACAAAAGATATAACTCATTCACACACTATAATTAATCAAAATAACGTTTGCTATACAGAGTAAAAAATGACACAATCCGTACTAAAGTCTAAAACTAAAATCTTTTGAAAGAAGAGAGAAGCACTTTATATTATGAATGGTTTTTTCCAAAATTTTGAATTGACACGTGTTTTTTTTATTCGTCTTGTTCTGTCCGTGAATGAAGATGAGTAAAACAATAATAATTAGTATTAAAATCTGAATATTTTATATCAAATTAACTGTTAGATTTCAATCAATCAATCTAAAGCTCAATTAAAAATGTATTGACGATGATGTTCGTTTCTTTCCTTTCAAAAAAACAAACACAAGCATAGAGAGAGAGAAGAATTATTAAATACACTTTGACAAACTCAGGCACAGCAATCCACAGTGACTAATATATATTAGTATTATATACTCACGACTATACGATTATAATTGCAATTAAATTTTTTTTATTACACTTTTATTACACTAAACTATATTAAAAAAATGGCTGTACTTTTTATGAGCATGAACAACAGGGGATGTACTTTTATTTACTTGATTGTATTTCACAGTACATAGTTGGTTTTTATACTAGTATACACTAAATTGTAATAATATAATAATATATTATGTAGGATTTATACCGCAAGAGGAACACAAAATAATAAATACACAATGCCTATAATATTTATATAATGTATAATATAATTATTATACTAGAGAACTGGAAGAAGATAGTTTAAAAGGTGTATCTGAATGTGAGGGTGTTTATGTATAAATGTGTGTGGTTAACTACATTGAAAACAGGTGAGATTTGTGCAGGAGGAGACTAACGATGTGTCTTGCCAACCTGGCATCTGAGTTTCGACTGAACTCTGGGAAAGCCTGCAAATATCAAAAAGCTACCTCCAGGAAAGGTGGAACGAGAAAATTTCTATCCCTCTCTCTCTCTCTCTCTATCACAAGCGTACACACAAATTCTCAACATCCCCATCACCAAATATAAACCATACACTAGTTCAGAACCCATGTTTCAGTAGGGAACAACGTTATGATAATATTATATAAGAGTACATGGAGAATTCCTCAAAATCAAAAACTTAGTTTCTAATTATTATCATTTTTGATCTTTTTTTTTTTTGGTTTCTGTCCTGGAACCTTTTCTTGCATTCATATAATGTACACATTTTGTCTTTATCGTACACATTCTTTTTGTTGTTGTAACCAAGTGTTTTTTTTTTTTTTAAATTCTTTGAATCTCATTTTATTTTTTTCCTCGTCACATAATATTATGTACATGTTGTAATCTATAAAACTTAATACTTGCAATAATAATACAACATAAAATGTTGTTGACGAAATACAAAAAAGAATAAGAGAGACCTTAGAAAAAAATGGGCGGAAATATTTTTCTGATTTAGATAACAAAATAAATATAGAAAGACTAACACACCCTAAAATACTTTCTATTGTCTTTTTGTAATCGATTAAAATTCAGTATTATAGACATCCAGTTTTGTCGTCAAAAATGCTTACATTCCAATTTCCAAAATGCCAAATGAAAAAAAGATAACATTCCGAGTCTCTTTTTGTCTGCTTTTGTTTTTAAAAAGTATCGAAAATTTTTTCACATTCTTTTAATATAGAGAGATAGATACATTGTTGTTGGAAAATTCTTGAAATCAAAAGTTACCAAAAACTATTTTGAGTTTTTGAGCAATCATTGTTTACTTATGAAGGTAAATATTTGTTTTGTACATTCCTCAAAAATATAAAAAGCATCATAAAAAATAAAAACTTTTAACATTATTAATTATTATTATAAAAGGAACAAGAAATAATAATGAATTTATAGAAAACAAATTGTGGGTAAAAAAGGACGTCAATTTCAATTAAAGTGCAGCATTTTTATACCAATTGAGCTGATTGTAGACAAATCGAGACAGAAAAGTGCAAGTACTTATACATTGATTGAGCTATATTATGTACCTATAACTAATGGAACTAACATGTCTCATGTTTATGTGTCTGCTGAATAAAGTTTATATATATATATATATAACCTATGTATCATTTGCAATGCAAAATGTGCATTTGTTTCAGTAGGATAAAAGGTAACACTCGCTTTCAATGTTGTTTTGTGTGGTTGTGTTTGAAGTTTGTAATAAGAAAGAGGACCGACAACAACCAAATTTGCTTGTTATACCCACATGTACCCATGCTGGTTATTTATACATAATAGTATACAGCTTTGTTTCAAAGTTTTAGCTTAATCAGTGCCTTAAACATACATATATGCTAAGCATATTCTACATGTGAAGTACTAAGTACGATTTGTTATTGTTGTTGTTATAAAGTTTATTCATCATACTGATGTTCTGTCTGTCTCACTCATTTTATTTTACGGCGAGCACTTAGAATCTTAACTATCTACTATCTATATATATACATGTATGCTTGCAAAAAGTAAGAACTTGTGATATTTGAGGAGATACATAATGTATGGTAATATATCTAGGATTTGTATTTGTAGTATGTAAAGACACATACATTGGCAATTCTACATTTTAAACAAAACATAAGTAGTAGATTACTTACAAGTATAAAGTATATAGGTGTATTTATGCATACATATATAGCTATAGCTTCAAAAAATGATATTTGATTCTTCGTGTAATAATAATGCAATATTATTATGATAGATTATGAAAAAATAACATCTGTTGTCTCTTGTTGACGTCATAAAGTTATATTGGCAACGTGAAACTCTTTTTGCATGTATCATGTGTACTTATTGCATATTACATAAGTGTTTTACTTTCATGGTTGTAGTTTGTAATTTGTACATGTTATAAGCACAAGTGACAAACTCACGGTAAATAGATGAAAACGTGGTGGATTTTAATTTTTAATGTCCGGGTACAATTTCGTTTGTGACTGTATAGTTTGCACTTAAGTTTCACACATTCAGTAAAACCTATTGTAAAACCTAAAACTACTACAACATGCACCATATTTATAAAAAATGTATATATACCATATATATGATATATGTATACATAAATACACATACTTGGATAAGTCTTCCTTTTTGAGTATATTTACTCTAGGAACTCTTTCCGTCTCCCGTCTATATAATCCGATTTGCTAAGTACTTACCTGTATAAAAATACTACACTCAAATACCTGAAAGTGTGTATCTGTCCATACATAATGTCTACAATACCCATGCATCAAATTTCTAGAGACATTTTCAATGAAAGCTCAACTATAAAACACACCTTTTACTTTTTGTTTCATTCATTCATTTCGGACAACAAAGTTCACTTTCGTTTTTCTTTCCTCTGTCGTTTTATTTTTATTTTTAGACTCCGACTTAGAAATCAAATTGTGTAGCACATCCAAGCAGTAGTAGGTATTTACATGTTAATGTAATAATATATACACAGAGCATGATAACGTCATGTATAAAAATCTGTAATATGCATAAATATTTTATTGTATTCTTCAGTGCAAGACCGAAGAGGTATTGTTCGTAAAGCACATGATGACAGTATTTTACATTGTTACTTTTTCTTGTGTAGTAATAATTAATAACAAAAAGGACATATATTTATGTGTATACATATTATAATATGATGAACTTGATGATTGATAATGTTCTCGGAGTAACCTTCAATTTCGATCGACTGTGGCAATACTACTACGTCACATCTATATCTTTATTTTATACATGAGATACTTTACACATGTGGAGTATTGACGATTTCCCATTGTTTCTTGTAAATGAACTATTAGATGTGACAATTAAACCGAAACTTTAAACCATTCTTCCTGCTTTGTCCAACTGAAACTGTTCATTTGAGATTTAGTTAGTTATCACACCACACTACTTCATTTTGGCGTCTCCATCAAATATTATTATTTAATGCCAATAGTAACGTTGCTATTCGGGTATGTCCGGTATATGTACAATCCCGTCTTCATAATGTCGCTTCCGAAAAGTACTAAAGTAAGATTAAAGGCATTTAAAAAATAATTTAAAACAACAAACACCGTCACTTTACACGCGATACACATGAATGCACGAAAATCCAAGGTTTGGTATGAAAAAAAACAACTATAAATAAAGACATTTCAATATTTTTCGTGTTGCTTTTTTAATAGTTGGAAGTGAAATAGAGGGAAACTACAGGTGCTGCATTACTGACCGGAGCCGAAGTGGTGGTCGTATAACCAAAAAACCAGAAAAAGATTTTGTGTCGGGTTTTCTACCAATCTCAAAAGAATGGAAGGTACACGGATTATGTGGACTTTGTTTTCCAGTGCTTTTACAATCGTGCATCTACGATTATAGGTACGTACATGAGAAGATTTTGCATACTTTTTGGGAAAATTACTATTGCATTTTATGAACAAAGTTATAAAAACCAATTTAGTTGTATCCTTTATTTTCGCCTGTCTATGTATGTAACAACAGAAAATAAAATTTATAAACGTGACAATGTTTTCTTGTTATGTAAAGAGACTCTTAAGACTGTTTTTAAGTTGATGACTATTAATGTGGTTGCTAAATTTTTTGGCTGAAGGAAAAATCAGCAATTATGTCACTTGAAGACATTTGCACTTCAACTATAAATGCTCTATAAAATTTACGTATACTTAAATTATCTATTGTGTTTAATAAATCTGTTGCAGACCGCTACTTGTTCCTGTTCATCAATATACATATACATTATGTTATAAAATATAAAGTTGGTGTTATGCACGTCAGTATATAACGTTTGTTGTGTTGTCATTAGCCATACGTCCATTTTATGTGTACTTTTCTATAAAGGCGATCATTTATACTTTTGTTAATTGTGCCATTAAACTACACATACACTGGATTCGTTTGTGCTGTCACACAAAATGGGCTATATAATATTGAGTATTTGATGCTAACCCATATGTCTATATTACTGTAAATTACACTACAAATACTATATTATAGATAATATCAAGTATTACATATTACATGTTCGTGTAACAATGTTTGTTTCTTCCATTATTTAATAGCACATAGAAATATTAAATATTATCAAAAATTGAAAGAAAATTCATATGTTGCCGATTTACACACTTATGTATTTTTCTCAAATAAACAGCATGTACATATAATGTTTTATGTTACATCACATAATCCATAATCAAAAACTAAAAACACACTAAAACAATCATAACCACTTTGATGACAACTAAATAATATATAATATGTACCTTTAAAATTGTACATCAAATGTAACATTTTACATTTGTAGAAATAATCAATGTCCTGTTTAAGATTGTGTATGTATACGTACAATAATTGAAAGACATAAATGTGTTTGACTTACTATCCTGTATATAATACAGCCTGTATTTAATGTTTCTTTGTTCACTCTTGTTTAGACTTCAAAAACGTTTTTGTCCGTCAAATTATACATATTTCCTCAAAGTTCAAATAAATTGTGTACTTTTTGTGTATTGTATTATTTTTTACACTTGTAAAACTTTTTTAACTGTAAAAAAAATGATATGTGAAACGACTTAATATAAATATAAAAGTCAAATTCGAGAGAGCGAAGTAGGATTTTTCAAAGAAATAAAATAGAACGTAGAATGAAAAGTGAGACGACGAGTTTGTGAGATGTTTCTAGTTGTAAGGTTGAAAAGGTAATGATTTTATTAGTAACTCTGTGCACAGTAAAACTAAAAGTAAAATTGATTGGACAAAGGAAACAAAAGGAAGAGACACTTATAAATTAGTCCAATAAAAAGATAGGAAAGAATGCTGGAGAAGAATCGTACTCCAATGAATTCTCTAAGATCTGAAACTGGAGAAAATATAAGTAATTCTCCAGCTATTCTACTTATATCTAATATCTAGAATCACTTCAAATATACTGAATCAAAGATTCGTAAATACTAATAGCCGAACAATCTGCTACCAATTCACAATTGACAAAAGCAAAAAGTAAAAAACCCATAAACAAAGTGAACTGTGTCAAAGTCATGACAACAACAAAAAATATGTAAATACGAGGTTCCAACACATAATATACATTGAGAATCGTATACAAAGAGGATTAGAATAATATTGCATATTTTATAATGCACTATGAATGATGAAAAAGTTGAGTTACAACAAATATGAATTACAAATGTAAATGTTGTAAGCGATTATTCTCCGATACGAAACGACACACACCATGAAGTACTTCTGTTAACAGCCGGTTTTAACGCGTACACATTGAACATTGCACATGTAAACTGTGTTGTGTTGTGTATTGTGTGTACTCGATTCTAGAGTCTAGAGTCTCGAGATCTCGAAGAAAGAAACAGCTACTGAATAATCCTATATAAATGGAAATGATAAAATTACAGTATCATACCTTTTGTAGTTATTTGGTGTTTCATGGTGCATTTTATGTAATAGATTGGAGATTGGACAATATCAAACGTTCAACAATGTTGATAAGGTTCAAAAACAAATTTTCATTGTAATTATTATGATTAGCATTAAATAAAACGTCTTGTGTATTGTGTATTATGTACAGCCTAGAAACTACACTGTAGAGTCAGCGGAGTGTCCATAAAAGAAGGAAATACTGTATGGTGTTTTGTATTTTATCGCCTAGTCTTTTTCTTATATTCTCAATTGAATTCTACAGTTGAATTTCAATAATCACAAGTTGACTCTCTCATTATTGTTATTACATTCCATATTAAATTTTGTACATGATGGTTGATGGTTCATGTGGAAAAATAATATTTATTCTAATGGAAGTCACTTGATAGTTGATATAGAATTATTTGAATTGCTAATCAGATCCTGTGTATCTATAATATATTATCAATATCCATGTACAATGTGGTATGTGGTAAATCCACCACCTCTATCGTTCATCCTTCATCATCCATCATAAGCAGAATGATCAAGAATCAAGAACCTTTTGAAACATGTATAATATACAATGTGCATTGTGCATGTTTCAGAAGTACTTAGGTCTGATAATATGCAATATGTATTGTACGTATGAGATGCATTAAATATTAAAGTAAAAATTTAAATTGGTTTGGACTTAGGCTTCGGCTTAGTCGTCTCTCTCTCTGGTTCTATTGTACATGATGGACTATGTGATATTTATTTGACCTTTTTATCTATGGGTGTATTTCATCAGCATATTAATATTAATATTATCATGACGTCAATTCCTTATTGTGTATGAAAAGAATAGAGAACAGAGAATCGAGAGCGTAAGGATGAATTTAGGAATATTATACATTATAGATTCATGTTTAATATTTTACCTTAGCAATGATTATAATATTACCACTATTATAATAATATGTCTAATACGTACTTTGTACTATGTATAACTAGCTATTGAACAACAAGAAATTATATGTAGTTGATGGCGTGACAAAGCTTCATTCAAATTTGGAAGGACGGTGAAAATATATGAGGGCAAAAAAAAAACTTTCCTGCTTTATTTTATATTTGTAAGATTGTAAGATGTTTGGTCCGCCTCCTTCTTATTCGTAGTCGTATTCGTATTGGTTTGAAAAATATGGATTTTCTTCAATTTTTCTTTCAAAGTATGCTCGACTTTACATATCATTATTTGGTTGATGAATAAAAGGAACAGGAACGAGTGAACAATATGTATTTTGCTATTGTTGTAGAATGTACAGTGCATATTGACTATCGACTGAGAATTGAGAATAATATACAGTACACACAACACACCACACTAGACAGAAAAGATTTTTGATCTCATACCTCATACCGGTATAATGTAGAACTTTTTATGAAAAGTACAATGTACAATGTATAATGTACAATGACGAAGAAAAACAAGCCAAAGTCGAAGGTAGACAAAGTAGTATTAAGCATTCGATTATAAGAAATTTTGTAATTGGGAATTTGATTAATTAGAAGTAGTTGGTTATAACGACTTGGGTGTATCCTGTCTATGATGATGTGCACACGAGCTTCATTTATATATACCTCCTCTCTCCACTCTTCAATCTTCAATCCGTGTTATTGTCCAGTGTACTTCAATATATTATATTATATTCATACAATCTATCTATCTATCTACAAGTAAATAAGATGCGAGTGGACGGAGGAACTACTACTAGATACAAACTACAAAGTACAAGTAATAGTGGTAGTACATTTTGTATTAGATTGAAAGTAATAAGTAATATAAGAACGCCAATGGCAGCAATAATTTTATAATTTTTTCTAGAATTACTTTATAAAGTTTTAAAGTTTTAAAGTTTGTGTCCATCGTACTTTATACAATGTGCGTTGTGCGTGCTGTCTTAAAAAATGTTTTATATACAAACTCGGATATGCATACATACTGTTTCTTGACAACCCAAACATGTACAACAGGGGCTTTATTTTAGTTAAGCATTGTTTAGAAATATATGATTTTGCAGGTGTCTCCGCCTCAGGGTAGACGCTATTCAATAGTCTGAGAAAATTCCTCAACAATTTCCTTTTTACTCTCCATGTCATCGTGGATTCGTTACACATTATTAATATCTGTGTTGAATCAAATACTCCAGTTGTTTCTTCTCCAGTTTAATCGATTTCATTTGTATTGAAAATACACACAACGTACAAAACTGTACAAGATGTCAAATTCAGCATGCATTCCAGTTTTGTTCTTTCTTTTGGTTTCTGGAATTTGTGCAGGTAAGTACCCACTTTCATCAAGTTCATTATAACATGTTTTGTATTCGAAGTTGTATTGCTTACCAGAAAACCAAACACAAATGTGACGACGTATTTTCGTAATATGGAATATTGTAGTTACTGGAGCTCCTTCGCAGAACGATGATGACAAGGTCGATGCAGGTGGTCTGACTAGAGGGAATGGGACAAACAACACCAATATGACTAGAGGGAATGGGACAAACAACACCAATATGACTAGAGGGAATGGGACAAACAACACCAATATGACTACAACCGCAATTATACCCATGTTGTTATGGGAAATAAAAGTTACTACAGATTTCAGCACTAGAGTTCGATGTTTTAAAACTGATGTACTGTTTATAAAGCATTCTTCATGCACCAACTTTTAGCGTGTATTGTTCTTATTCAGAGTTTCGATAATATTTAAAAATTATAACACTACATGATAAATAAATTATGTTTACATAAAATCCACATATTTCGAAGCAACATAGTATTATACTTTTTTTGGTTAGTTTTAAAGAAATGTTAGTATATAAACTGTACAATATAAGTAGAATATTATTATACTAGGTTGGATTATGAAATTACAGTGTACACGCAGTTGTTTAGCATGATCAAAATGGAAACTTTGAATGGACATACATTTTTTTGCGGTAGAAAAACATTGCCAAATATTCTGGTACAGTTTAAATATCATGTACTGGTTTACTTATTATGTATTTTATTCTCATTTAATACATTGAACAATACACAAATAAAATATTAAACTTTGCAAAAGAATTACTTAAATATTTATAACATATAATGAGAGACTTCTTTATTGTACAAAAATTCATTACTATTATTACTAATAGTAGTTACGATTCATTATGAAATTACCATTTGAAAAAAAATAGAATCTGTATAATACGTAGATTTGTCCTGTGGTTTAACTCTACATTCTTTCTGTCTTTGTTTTTATTACTAAACTTTGTGTAGTAGATCCGATTTTTGATTATCGATTTTCCAGATCAAAAATGTATACTTAAACATTTCTAGGTTTTCTCAGTTATACATGAAACTTTGAAAAATTGGAATTACAATTTGACTGTAAAAAGTTGTTGGCTCTGTCGCAAATTCTTTATATATGATAATCCTGGAAATAGCTCCAGTAGACGCAAAATCGGAAGGCTCCGAACAAACTACTCCAAAGAATTAAAATTTTTTAATTCTGGTTTTTGGAGTGAGTGAGAAAACCACCGAAATTTTTTGTAGGATTTTTAGATTAATTTTTTTAAGATTACTCTTACATAATCATCTTGTTTTCGTAACAAATTTTATAGTATTAATTACACTCAAATATTACTCTCTATATATTCCACGAACATGCTTCTTATCCATGTCCAGAACCATTGTAGATATACACATAAATACTTCACCAGTAAGTGATTCCGCAGTTTCATGTTTCATGATTCACCACACAACTCTTGACTGTTATGATAAATTTGATGCACACTCAGCGTTTTATATAACTCTATCTTTCTTGTACTGTCTTTGTGCATCTCCGTTCTTGTGCTCACGTCTCCTTCATTCATATTCAAATTCTCATAATGTATACATGGACATTTGATCGTTCTAATATTGTTATTTTCTTCACTTACATCTGTAAATGCTAACTATATACTTATAACCGATCCAGATCGTTCATTCTTTTACTAAAATGATTCATTTTATAATGAGTCATTTTTTTCACGACACCAGTATTCTTCATTCGTTATCCATTCTCGTTGAGTCGCCATCGCCCTCCTGAAACTCTACCAATTTACCTTACATTATCCTACATAAACTAAATTTCTCAAAAACCTCAACTCAAAAAAATACAACTTCAACCCGCAAAGTTGAGTTACATCAATAATACAAAATTGTAGTGTATTTACAATGGCAAAGTCAGCTTCTATTCTCTTAATTCTTGTACTCTCCGTCCAAGGTATTATTCTCTAATACATTATAATTCATTATAAATCTAATTCCGTATTATTGTCCAATTTGAATATGTAATCGTACAATATTTACTATTATAATATTACTTTATATTATAGCTACTCTACTGGACAGAATGAAAATGATTTGCTGGATAAACGACTGGATTGCTTTTGACAACTACACAACCATTGAAACTATTACAGGTGAAATTAATTTTCCAACTTCATTACCAATTTCTCAATACAATCGTATAAAACTTGACCTATATCTTTATCCTTCCTCCATAAAATTAATTCAAATATTGAATACCCTAAAAATTGTCCATTTTCAGCCCCTGCTTCAATTCTCTACATCTTTTAATTACTTTATGTATATACATTTATTCATACACATGTAAATCATTCTTTCCACGTGCATTATATTCTACTATTTCAGTTAACTAATACTATTATATAACTTCTGTTTACATGTATAAATATTTAGGTGACCGTGTGAATTCATGTGAAATGACGACCAGATTCACAACCACAATCAACAATCTGACAATTTTGGAAGTTAAAAGAGGTCCATCATTTATCTTTACGGAAGACAGAACAGGTTCAACTAACTACTGTACACCAATTCATGATGGTCACATGATCTGCTGGTGTGATGTTTCTGCAAAGTGTAATGGTTTATTCCTGGACAACCACACTACTGATTTTCCATTTCCATACTTTCATCAACTTCTTCTTACACCTTCACCACCACCACCAACTTCTTCTATTACTGCTAATAGTATCATCATATTCTCTTCTGTTTTCGTTTCCCTAATTCTCTTCGTCGTCATTTCAATCTACTTATGCCGGAAGTACTTAATCAATCGACTCAACAGAGCTATTCCAATCCCCATGTCGTCATCTTTTAATATTGCTACAAATCAAGTCCACTTACTTCTTCATGAACGCAGTGTCAACGGAGTAGATTCT
This sequence comes from Sminthurinus aureus, assembly GCA_034698265.1. Lineage (NCBI taxonomy): Eukaryota > Metazoa > Arthropoda > Collembola > Symphypleona > Katiannidae > Sminthurinus > Sminthurinus aureus. Next base: position 13,982 of record JAQGBH010000044.1, read on the forward strand.
AATCGACTACGTCAAAATCTACTGGGATCCAAAACAGGAGATTTTAATGGTATGCGAACAAGTCATAACCAACACTAGTACAATATATTACACATCTTCTGCATAAGCATTAATATTAGGTTATTAATTCATATGTCAATTACATATTACTTATAGCTCCTGAATGCCCTATTCGAGTTGCTGAAACTTCAGATTCTTCAGGTATGTGTTTGGTTATTCATTTATTTCTAATGCTATTATTTTTTCTGATTTTTATTGCTTATGTACATAATACATATTCTAGATGCATATGTCATATTTAAAACTCAAAATATTTACATGTGTCAAAAGTTCCAATCAATAATTTTGTGTTCTTTACTATTTAGAAATGCAGAGCCCCGTTCTATTCGCACAACCACAACCATCAGGTCTGAATGTTACTACACCTACGCATTTTAGTTTTTATTCTTTGACAAAACATGTTTTTGACGTCTACCAACTTCTCCTTATTCTTTCCTCTTACATATTCAATATACAGATAACCTCCTATCACGGGCATCGGAATTAAATTACCTCCTCAATCGCAATTCGTCATACGTAGAGACTTTTGAGTGCGTTTGCCTTGGACATGATCACAAATGCCATGCATAGGTATTTCGGCAACGACAAGATAATAATGTTATACCCGATACTACTTATTACTCTTGTAAAATTTGTAAGACATTATTTCTTATACAAAACGTAGACTCTATTATAATTACAATAAAAATTATTATACTGGTATGATATTTTATGTTCATACAATTAAAACACAAAATGATACGAATATAATTATTTATTGTACAATAAATAACCGCAAATACTTATAGCAAATAGTTAGAGATGAGAGGAAGAGTAGGTAAAAAAACTCCACGCCCTTCATTCAAACTAGCTTTTGGCGCAAGTATAGTCTTATTGAATTTGTATTTACGTGCCACCATACATATAAATATACATTTTAAGTCCATAATTTTGTACAATTAAAATAATGGTCTTTCTTTAATTTATAATTTTCTAAGTCTAAAAACAAAAATACTATGTCATTATCATGATGTAATACAGGTCTTGTATTTAATAGATAATAATGTTTAAAATAATATCATTGTTTTTTTTTAATATTTTTTATATAATGCTAATATGATTTACATGGTATATATAAACATATGTAGGTGAATTTATGTACTACAAAATCGATATATGATTGTCTATTGTCTTTTAAAATTTCTTCATGAAAAAACAGCACAAGCCATCTCTTCCAGTTTCTGTTTTTCATATCTTTATCTATTGTATTTATTAAATTCAATTGACACTTCATATTAAATATCATTGGGTTTAATGTTTTTGTCATATCATTTTGATAACTTTTAAATGTGATGCACGTATATTGTGTACAGTCTCCACAGGTTATACAATGCAAATATATATAATATAAATAGCATATACTCTCATTATTGTAATATAATACAGAAGCAATAATCATATTATTTTGGTTGAATATATAGTTATTTAAAATATTTTTTATCTATATCAGTACAGTATAATGAAATTTAAAAGAGAATATTATACACCTCTAACAATTACAAATTAGAAGTACAATAAATAAATGCAAACACTAAAGAGATTTCTAAACAATTTCTTGCGCTTATATAGTGGTAATAAAACTTGTGCATATATTGAAACGAAATACATATTATTACACCATAAATACACTTGATTGTATCATGTGCACATATACCATTATACATTACATTTCGGAGTATAAATATTATTATACAATTAATGATTAATTTAGTTAGTATAAACCTTGAATGTATTACATTGAACTACGTATCTACATTCTAGATGATACTAGTTTCGCCTTCTGTGTGTGGATTTCGGAATATTTGTGTTTTGATTTTGAGTACGAGTAGAAGAAGATGAGGAGCTACCACTTTGAGTAGACCTATTTGGAGAAGCTGGTCTTTTTCGTGTATTTGTATTTTGATTGTGACTACGGGTAGAGGAAGATGAGGAGCTACCACTTTGAGTAGACGTATTTGGAGAAGCTGGTCTTTGTCGTGTATTTGTATTTTGAGGATTAACGTTTAATAATAATGGATTTTGATTATGACTAGAAGTAGAAGGAGAAGGACCGCCTCTGGCAAGGGAAGGTGATTTATTCGAGTTTTGATTTTTGGTTGGTGTATTGGGTTTATGAATCTTTGACGAAAGTGGTCTATTTGGTGACTGAGCAGCTTGTGACAAATATTGTCCTGATGATGATTGTGATTGTTTCTGAGGAGACCCCGGAGGAGTATTATATTTTCCAGCAGCAGCACTGGGTGGTTGTCGCACAGTGCAACTGGGATGAGACACAAACGCACTAGGGTCTGCTTCTTTTGCTTTTTCTTGTGCCGATGAATAAAGAGCAGTTCTTGTGCTATATTGTCTACCTTCTTCTGTTGATGCAAAAAACTCGCCATTCTTCTTTATTATTTCTGCCTCGTCAGCGATAAACTCGTCGTATTGTTGTTGACTCTGGTCTACAAATTTTCTCTCACATTTACTAATTCTTTCGATCGACGGATCAACCCAGTATTGTGGATTAGTTCGTAGTTTGTCACTGTTTCCATTACTGTGTGATCTTTTATGATCTTGACAGTTTTCTGGTCTCCAAGAAGTGAACTTACAATGAGGACAATGATAAAGATCTCTTGCTCCCAAGTGGACAGTAGCCACATGTTCCTGTCTCGATCTCAGTGTGGTATCTCGGAACGGCGAGTTACAAAATCCACAAAGAATTGGAGAATTAGGTTTTCCCGATAATTTACCCCAGAACTCATTATCTTTATAAGTATACTCTGGATTGAGCAAATTTATACCATAATTAGTGGATTTATACCACTTCAATTCGTTTGGATGTTGTATACGAACATTATGATCATAGTTAGCCATAGGAACGCCATATGGCTTTAATGGGCGACGATGTCCCGTCGCTCGTTGGTGATTTTGCAATCCTGTTACAGTATCAGATCGAGCAGGACATAAAAATATAATATCTAAATCTACAGGTTTCACTATAGCATGACAAAAAAATCCACCAGCTTTGGAAGTATCATGTAGAATCTGTAAAACAATAAAAAAGTAAAAATTCGTACATGAAACTTTCAAACGTCTTTATCTACACATCACATATACTTATACTTCTTTGACATACTCACTTTTTTGTGGTCTTTTAATTTGGATTGACTTGAAAGCCCTTGTGTACATAGTGGACATGTATACTCAGCTCCAACTATTTCCGGAGAATGTATAAGTGCATGCTGGCTACAGACAGAAATAAACTAAAATGAAAATACAAAACTATTGTAAAAGACATGTTTTCAGAGTAAGCCGATGGTCAAAACATAATACATACTAGTAATGATCAGTCTTTAGTGTTCCGGAAAATGTCCTCGTACAATCCGGGAAAGTACACTTTATGATGTCTCTTTTATGGTCATTCATAAGATGTCCCCCTTGTCACATAATATATGTACACACATTATTATTTTATCATTTAAAACGTATTATATTCTTTCTATGCTCAAGTATGTAGACAATATTATACACATTCACTATACATACGCAAGCTTTTTGCATCTTTTCCTGTGCACGGGCAAGATTCATAGATGCATCCATAATCACCTGACTCGTCATGGGCCAACTAAAACGTCATTAAACAGTATAGGGATTCAATCCTGGCTTCATATATTTGAATAAGTCCACTGTACCATAATTGGCATAAATATGTACATCGTGCTTAAAATGGAACAGCATGAGTTGTGTAATCAGGATTTCCTTTTTTTTTACTATTTTCTATCAATTGGTACAGGGTTCATTGAAATCCTGATTATACAACTCATGCTGTTACATTGTTAGTTATATAAACCTGTATATGCTTCTCCAAATACTGTACAGTCGCACGTTCCGCATGACAGTTGGGATATGGACAAGGAATCGGATCTTTTTTTTCTGCCTTATTGTTGTATTTTGAAGTACATGCTTGCACGTGTATTTGTAAAGACTCTTCAGTCGGCCGAAGTCTACCACATTTTGGGCAAAACATATTGTACTTTTTCTCAGATTCCTGTTAAATAAAACATGTTGTACTTTTTCTCAGATTCCTGTTAAAATGATTTTTTGTGTTGCTTGATCGTGGTTCACATGTTCACACTATTGAAATTACAAAATATAAATATTTAACACGAAACGTTTGAGTACAACTTCAACAGTATAATACCTGCAACCAATCAGTTTTAGTCGATCTATCATGAAAAGAGATTAGCGAATGATCCTAACAAAAACAAAAACAACATTAAATACCTATTAGTCTTATTATTACCCTTAATAGGTATATTGTATATACTTATATTGTATCTAAAATTTTTGATTTCTTGCGAAAATCGCAAATGAAATGTGGAAAAGATTTACTACAAAGCATCAAAATAAAAAACTAACCAATACGGTATCTGTTCTCCACAAGCTTTTAGTAATAACCATGGACGGATTGGCGTTGTAAAATTGTTGGTTGATAAATATTTGATCTAAAGATACTTTTTCAGGTGACTCGGGATTCCCACTTTCACGGCTTTCTTTTTCTAACATAGCATCACTACCACGATGCCTATGTGTTCTTCCTGTGAATTACATTAACAAATACAGTCACCTGTAAACCACTTTATGTAGTAAATTATAAATTTGTTTGGTACCTTTTGAACTGTTTATGTAATGAACATACCTTGAACTAAAATTATTAGTCCATACTTGTCAATTACTGGCTGTAAATCTGCACGGCATTTGACATTATAATGATTCCAATCTCCCGCTTTATTTATAAACCACAATTTGTCATAAGGTAATGTCAATTCATGGTACTTTCATTGTTTTAATTACTGATTGTATATTCTCACCTAAAATAATTTTCATTCCAACCTTTGGGTGTTCTGAAAACAATTAAAATGCAGAGAAATAAATAGTGATAACAATAATAATCATGAGAAATAAATGTACAAAACGGCATAATAACAGTTATTACTCTGTAGTATTTTATCAATATAGGCAATCAAAGGTGCTCCAAGTACAGTAGTTTGACAGACTTGCGATGGTGAAAGGTAGAGTCCGATGACGAGTATTTCAACTTTAGGGTCTAGTAATGGTGAAATTACGATCCCGGCATACTCAATCTTTTTCTGCTTATATCTGTATGTAAAATAAATCATTAAGAACTCAGTATACATTTCACATTGTTTGTAATGTATTTATACGGAAACCATATTTTGAAATATGTCTCACCTAGACTCGCAATCGTGCTCTGTGATCTTGTACGTTCCAAATGAATAATATATAATCACTCCACCACGAGCTGGCAAGTAGATCAATGTAAACCAGTTGATAAATCGTAATGACATTTAGTAAAAAATACACATTCATAAGATGCTTGAAAAAAAATAACTTTATTATACCTATATTTGCTTCACTAGGAAGTCGATGACATTTGCTTCCTACCGCGAATCCATCAAACTGTGGAATTTGCATTCCTTGCCAAATATGAGTTTCTATGTAAACAGCAAAGAATTCATTCATTATATATACATCGGAATAATGATACGTAGTCGTGTTAGTGTCTGTTGTGTATGTAATACATATTTCCCACTTGAAGTAAAAAAAGATACATTGACAATATATTTGTCGTTTTATTGTACCTGTAAATATCAAGATTCCTGCGTGTATAATTTGATTTTGTTGTACAAATCCATTGGAAGTGACACCGCTCAAAAACCCTTGTTTTTCTTCACTAAATCCTCCGACATTCAGCAGCACTATATTTGGTATTGCTGAAAGCTTCAAAAATAAAATAAAATTTATTTATCAGACAAACATCTTGTGTCATGTATCATATGACATGATTCATGTCTAATAGATAAGCATTGAATATACTCAACTTACAGTTGGAGATCGTTTTCTTCTAGAGTAATGAAGACGTGTGTAATTTGAATTGGTTTTTTTGTAGTCTGTAGTGGTGAAATTTTTCCAATGTTCTGCATGGAATCCAGAATATACAGAAGTGCCAGAGTGTATGCCCTGGTTATATAGACTTCTATCCACGAAAATTGGCAAATTGAATTGAGCTACGGCAGACAGCTCAGAGTACAACACAAGTTCAGTATTATTTATGTTTATGTGATTTGTAATGGGTAGCTTTGCAAGCTCCACTTTGATAAGATTTTCAAGTTGTTCGCCAGTATTATTTTCAAACAAACAAATAGTGAAATTGTATTTATGTTGAAAATTGACAGTGACAGTAATGTTGTATTCTTCTTGTTTTTCGTGATGAAAATTATGGATTTCATTTTCCACTTTTGCACAATTGATTTCTGGTTCAGTAAAAGGTATATGTAAATCGTGATCAATAGTCGTTTGTACACTTTGAATATGTCTTGGATAGTGTCCATGTGGCCTACAATTTGCAGTGGAAATGATTAGCAATACAATTAGAAATTGTATCACCATTGTGCATAAAGTATTTAATTACTATTATTACAATGTTCTATATCATTTAAATGGCGTTGAAATTTAAATAATACACCGAGTACTTGACATAAACACGCATGTGCGTGTGCCTTGCGTGAAGCTATCTTCTCCAAAAAAGCTAATATCGATTTAAAACAACATTTACTACAAAGGAAACACCCTTTACAGTCGCAAACTTTAAAATATTGCAATAAATACACAATTCAACTACTCTAATATCCAATAGCATCGTTAAATAATACCTAGTGGACTAGCGTTGACTTTTAAAGATATATTCTCATCAGTATGGATCTACGATTTTTTTTTACAATTTTTGTCGCGTCAACGCGTGTAATGTCGTATCCCTACCATTCATTACAAGATTGTAAGTCACAGTATTAAAATTTATAACATATTATGAAATTTTAAAGACGAAATATACTCTTATTTAGTTCACTAATAATATTAAACTTTTACAGTTACAATATTAAAATTGTTAGTCATTCCCAATTTATGCATAGTTATGTATTAGAATGTAATTTTATTGTTCATATATGAACATATACAAAGGAACAGGTGTAATAAAATAGTACATATATCTTATAGCGTATGATCCTGTAGCGGACTATACTACTCAGAACAGAGATGGAGCACAGAGTAAGTCATATCCACCAGAGGATAACGCATACGACTATGGAAATGGAGCTGCAGATGAAGAATTCGAAGGAACAGTCAGACCTTTTTCCATACAGGATGGCGAAAGTACACAGAACTCGGACAATGAAAGTCAACCTGAAAATATAGACTTTGTGCCACAACAGAGTGATATTATTTCTGCTTCAAATCAATTTGAAGATGCAAGACAAGAAGTAACAAGATGTGAACAGAGAGGAATTGATCTACGGTTTGTGAAAAGTCAAATCCAAACCATTATAGATGAACAGGAAGCCAATGTTTGTCAAACTAGCAACAAAAATATTCATCTATTACCAGAATGTACTAATACTTGCACTGCCGTATTAACTGGTAGGCAAACGGTTTTGGAGACTACAATTGACACTCAAGAAGCTGAAACAATTGTAGCAAACGGTGTAAACGCCCAATTGTCCGAGCTGTACTCGAAAAATAATAATCATTTTACGAATATTATTACAATAAAAAATATTGATCCAAGTCACATAAACACGACAATTGGAGGTAAGACCAGTTTCAAATATAGAATTATAGAATCCAAGCTAGACTATTCTGATTTTGTAGGAATCAATGTAGACACTGAGATTACTACTAGTTTTCTAGAAGTTTCAGCATCAGCCTCGTTTAATAATAAGAATATCAACACTGATGAAAACATTTATGTTGCAATGAAATTCGAAAGAAATACTTATTGTGATCGTTTAAAAATATTTGATCCGGACATGAGTCGGTTGATAGGCTGGACTGATGTTTATAGAATAAAGTCATCTGGGATTGTATCTGGTGTCTGTATGGGATTCAAAATATCCCTGTTGTTCCATCAAAAGATAACAGGAAACAAAAAGGAACAACAAGCTAATTTAGAATCTCAAATAAAGAGTCGGACCATATTTTACGATATGAGGATGGATCTTGATGTGCAGTATAAAAAAGACACATCGTCTAGCTTAAAAGATGTATTGGTAGACATTGAAATGAACTGTCCATTGGGTAATCTTAATCTACCTGTTAATGTAAATGACGTTGACCCATTCATCAAAGATGTATTTGAATATACAAGTAAAAATTCAGGATGTCCATTGTATTATGAAGTTACAAATAGAACTTTAGTTTGTTATTATCACGATAAAGATTGTGATGAGTATCATGTTATGGCTTTACCTATTGCAGTGAAACTAGTGGTAAAAAAAATCAAACAAACAATAATGACGGATAGAGATTTCTACAAGCAAAGCAAAGCAAAGGTAGAAGGACATAAACATTGCTTTGCACTTCAATTACAAGAGTCCATGGACAGCCATATTATTGAGTTTGAGCAAAATGTTACAACATTTTGGAATTGGTGGTACGAAAAATTTTCCAATTCGGCTTGGGTTGACGATTCAAGTTTCATCAATGACTTGCAAAACTTTCACAAGGACAATAACATGAGTTTAACTACTGTAAGACAACAATTCGAGGATAGGTATCATTATGTATTAGCAGTAGCTGATTTATATACTAAATATCAAAAGAATAATGCAGAGTGTTTGAAATTTTCAAATGTTGCAAGGTATAGGAATTCTCTTTTTCAATTATACGATGATAAAATTTTTTTACAGTTTCTAATTGAGTCAGAATTTGACGTACATGGCTCAGTGCAGCATGCACAATGTCTCCAACTTATAAGACTATTTAGTCGGTTTGAAAACATTAAAATTATTATCATTGCAACAAATATAAAAATATCGACAATGCAAATATTTGTAAAAGGAGTAGAGGTAGTGACCGATCTTAGAGCTGAGTTGTGGCATTTATGGACATGGGCACAAAGCTCAGGTGAACGAGGATACACAAACAGCCACCTCACACCGGTTGAACTTAGAATTATACAAGGTGACTTGAAAGAATTTGTAAACATTTTAAGAAGAATAAAACTTCCTGACGGATTTGGAATCTAGAAAGTAAGTAAAATTCACTTTTGATAGCTTTACAACAGCGTTGGCAATGATTTAAACTTTGACACATATAACACGTGTATAGCATGAACAATACTCATCAACGCAATTTATTTAACCGTGTATTTATAATGGTGTTGAAAATTTGAAACGATTACTGTATATAATTAAAATTAATAGTAACTTTTAGACATTAAAATTATATGATAAGTTTTAAAAAATAATCACGTTGTGTCAGTTTATACGACAAACTACAATACATTATGAAACATTACAAGTAATGTACAATAAGTTATAAGTACTATGTGGAATAATTAATCATATGATTATGATACATGTATCTAAAGTTTTCATGAATTAAAAAGTTTGTAGTTGAAAATTTGAACTGTACAACATGTGAAATATGTCTGTATAATTATTGTGTTCAGTCTTGTGTCTTAAAATTTTGTTGTACAAACACTCAATCAACTAAAATAAAAACAAGAACAGTATCAATATTGCAACCCGAAATCATCTAAAAAACTGATTTATAATTTATTGAAACTCCATATTCGAAATATGTACATAAAACATTCTAACCATAACACGTTTTGAGCTCTTGTTAATTCATTCTCTTTTTATAACTTGGTAACATTCATAATTTTTTAGTATACGACAAACTCATTAGACCAAGACTTTTCAGCAGAAGTTATTCATGTGATGACCAAGGTAATTCTTTGTATGTCTAATGTGTATGGAGTATGGATTATGGATGTACTATCTCGTATGCACATTAAATACTTTTCTTCAACCACATTTCAAATATTGGAGATGAGTATTTGTATGTGGATAAAAGATGAGATGAGACGGAGCAGATTTTCTATCACATCATATCATGATAATGGTTTTAGTTTTTTTCTCTCTTCCCTGTTAGTGTATTTGTGTATATACTGTATACTGTATGCATATGTATATGCTTACCAATGTTTTTTACGGTATTTATTTCTTTTCCTCGGGTAAAACTGCATAGTATCTTGGATAGAACGCGTATATTATATTATTATTGTGTATTGTATACTGTATTCGAAGGTATACATATTGTAGGTTGAATATTATTTCTTATTGCTTTTTTATGCACATGTATTTTTTTTTCTCAACTTGTACATTTATGAGAGAAATTGGTCCGTTTTTGTTAAAGCTCTGTATATCATAATACAGTATTATGTTGTCTTGTGTAGTTTGTAGTGTTATATGCGGTTCAAGATTCAAGATTCAAGAGTTTGTGATGTTTAAGCTGCCTTAAGTCTTTTGAGGATTATTAGTTTGCTTTCATTTCCTTGTGTTGTATTTTACATGACTTTACTTTACTGTATGTAGACTGTAGAATGTAGTTCTTTCACTCTTTCCTTTCGTATTAATGGTAAATAATGGTAATAATAATATATATTTCTTGTTTTACGTTCCTTGGCGTGAGTTAATGTTTTTAATAATCGCCGAGAATCGAGAATCTAGAATCGAGAAATGGAATGAAAACGACATGTCAGATGATATAAGTAAAGAGAAACCGAGAGAGAGAATATGATTATTGTAACCATTATTTTTTTTATCCTCTCAGATTTCCTACTCAAAAGGATAATGCGTCTGATAATAATAATAATAGTAAAAATAATAATAATAATTTAATGTAATATAATATTATATACCATATGCAATATACTTTGCATTGGATTGGACTAGATGAATTGGAATTCTTAATAGGAATAGAATGAGTAATAAATGGGAGAGAGAGAGAGAGAAAGAGGGAGAAACCAATGGAAAAACAGGTCTGTATTAAAAGTACATTAGCATTTTCCATGCATATATAAACTATAAATCTAATTATTATTACGTGTATGGACAATCGAGTAAAAGTGATATTTTCCTATAATTTATCAGTCATTAATCTCTCCAGCGTTTTTTTCTGGGCAACGCTGACATTTCTCAAATTAACACACATACACACACACTCACACTTACTCTTGTACTGGTACTGGTGCTCGTACACATACATACACTGCTAAGTTTTTTGGTTCCTCACCATTTCTCAATTCACAATGTTTTCCGAGTACAAGTGTAACTTAACTGTACAATATACTTCATACAACGTACGCATTTCACATTCATGTATCATGTACAATGTACATGGATACATAGTATATGAGCAAAATGAAATGTGGACGTCATACATAAATATTTAAACCTCTAATCGTAAGAGAAAAGAGAAAGAGTAATAGACGACGATAAGGGGTTACAGTTTACAACACCACTAGAAACTAGAAACTATAGAAGTAATACCTACAACTTGTACGGTAGACAACAAGTAGAAAAAGAAACCAGTGTTATGACGATGACTCGCTAGTTGCTAGCTCTCAGGAACAGTTCTTGGTTTACAAATATTTTTCCCGCACGCAAACTTGTCCGAATGAAACTTACTACAATATGATATACCTCCTCTCAATCTCTTTTATCTCCCTCGAATGGATTTTAATAGGAAAATGTTTTGATGAGTGTGAGTAAGTGTGTGTTTGGAGCTTGGTGTTTGGAAAAGCGAGAGTGAGAAATGTAGATAGTAGATTTGTATGGTGTATATAGTCCAGCTAGTTAGTTATGTAGTTAGCTGGTTGTTGCGGTAATATGACTTGTTGGGTTTATGTGTGTGTACACACCTGACTCAATTTATTGTAGGCTGAGGTAAATGTCGTGTCAGATCTCTCTCCTTGTTTTTCTTTGGTCTTTAACTCACTCTCTCTCTCTCTTTCTCGCTCTTTGTTGATGTAATAAGTAATAACGAATGATACATAAATGAATATTGTTCAAGATTCAAGAGGTACAACATAGAACATAGAACCTTGTACACTGTAGTACAATGTACAAGGCAGTTGAGTAGATAGTAGATGAGTAGGAGGAAAGGAAGATGATGCAGAATGCTTAATAATCATAACGAGTTGACTGGAATTAATGATCGCTCTTTTTATATCAAGTCTGAAAAAACTAAAACATTTGAGATTTGAAAAGTGAGTGGTAAATAGTTTGACATGAAGGAATACACATACATGTTTATACACGTACAACCTACACTGTATATTGTATGATATATTCTATCGTGTTAAGAGAAAGAAGGCAAGAGTGTGTAGTACGTTGAAGTGGAAGGACGAGAGAAAGGCGAAGAGTAATTGTGAGAGTAGAGTAACGCCTATGAAAGAAAGAACTCGTCATCACATCACATCATAGCGAGTAAGTAGAAGTCCAAGTCCAAGGAACAGGCAGTAATGTCTAAGCGTCTAAGCTCAGCCTGTTCTCGGATGCTTGGAATGGGAGGAGACAAAAAATTATCAAGCGTGTGATCGGTGTCAGGACATCAAATTTATTCAGTCTTTAACTCTTTTCCCCCTCTGTCTCTCTCTTTCTTAATCCCTTTCTCCTTGTTGATTGCATTAATGTGTAATCTCTCTCTCTCTCTCTCATTCGTCCTTTATAATTCTCCATCCTCCATTACATCAAATGAATACATAGAATCCCATGTTTAACTTGGCAGTTAAATCGTTTTATCCTCTGTGATGTAATATCATCATGATTTTTATGTACCCTCACAGAGACAACCCAGAGACAACATTTACACCTCTTTATACATACTTTATACGGTGTACTTCGTACGTTGTCTCTTGTCTATGTATGTGTGACTAACTGCATTTGAGACTATCAACATATCAACATGACACAACATCATTTCCACTTTTTATCCACCCCACACAGTCTAACTTGATCCTTGAATGTTTTTGAGTCTAGTTTGTAGTTTATAGTTTAATTTTCATATTATTATCATTTCATCCTATGTATAATGATGATGATGAAATGATAAAATAGTACAATAGACATAATATATTATATTACGTATTTATCTGTAGATAGATAAATAGTAAATAGTAGAGATGAAGAGGAAAGAGAACCAAGAATTTGATTCTGCCTACAAGAATTCCAACATCAAATATGGTGCTAATGAAAGGTTTAAAACATCAACATGGGAATGTGTGAGGATTGAGGATGCTGTTACTCTTTCCGTGTACCTATTTCTCGATAAGATTATCATGTCATGATAAATGCATTTATACCCCGCGTCATTTATTATTTTACAACTTACAACGAAAACTGATGACGGCCATGATGTTGATGATGATGATCAGCATCATCATTATCATCATTCAGAAAATATTACATTGTAGAATGTGGAATGTCATAAAAAGTACTTCATTACAAATAAAATTTTTTTTAGTTTTTTTATTACAATTTTTGTACTTTGCATTTTGTATTTATGAAATCATCAAGTGTGTACTCATTTATTCAAGTTAAATTGTTGATTTTCCCTATGGTAAATGGAATATTGGAATGACATGACAATGATTTGAATTTGGATTAGTTGAACACTGTAATGCATGCACAATGCACATGGCTAAGCCTAAAAACTCCTTTTCTCATAACTGTAAAAATAAAACATGTAAAATGTTAAATGTTGTATGTATTACAAAGTTGAGGATTTTTGTAACGTATATTTTTTCTTGATTTTTTTACAGCTGTACGAGTTAAGCGAAGATGTAAAGCGGAAAGAGTTCCTTGACGAGCTATTCTCATTCATGCAGAAAAGAGGTAAGCAAAGGCTACTCCACAATCCGCCACATATAGTATAATATAGTATAATATGATACGACGTTTACTGCAACTCGTATTAAGTAACGTGACTTCCTACTGAAGTTGATGGTGCTGTACAGTATATATGCATTCATATTCGTTTAAGCTTACATATGTGTATCTCTCACTGTTGACTGTCTGCTTGTCTATCTTCCCGTCTACTGTCTTGCTCCGTGTACGCCAAACGAGTGTGAGAGAGAGAAACTTGTTGTGATGAGAGGTCTACACTCTACATTCTAAACTCTACATGTTGTTTACACGTACTTCTCATTCTTCTCATTTTGTATTTCATACACCAGACATGAGACGCAAGACACAAGACAAGATATAAATATATAAATATATAAAATAAAGTGTAATGCCTGGAGCAAAAGAAGTAAAAAAGTTGAGGTGAGCAAAGAGAGTCAATGTGCATTCAGTTCAAAAATTCAAAATTCAAAAGTATTCATATGCATAAGTAACAGAACCAGAGAATCAGGGAGTCAGAATCAAGACGAAAGAGAGAAAGAAGGAAGAAAGAGAGAGAGAAAGGGAGACATTAAAGACAACCAGCATGTAGGAATCTAGCCACATTCTATATTCTAGATACATTCGACATAGCGTAAATACAAATACAGTGGGAAAGAAAGCAACAAGTAGAATTAGAAGAAGATGTAAAGCCAATTAAATAATTTGATAAATTAGCAAAGGGGGGCCTTGCGGCTATTGGCAACAATGTTCAGATGGTTAGAGTCGCCATTTGTCATTTCTAGTGTGTATCTACCTCACCATTTTTGCACCATCATCATCATCATTCCTTGTTTCTTGTTTCTTGCACCCACTTTGCGCGTACGAACGTAGTACTAACTTGTAAGAACTACGTACAACGGACTACGGGCACAAGTATATAGTACATTACACTGCTATAATATACATGTTTGTTGTGGAAAAAAGAGGAGCAGTAGTACATACTATATACTACATATACTACAATTGTATATACAGTGTACAGTGTAGCTCGTAGTCTATAGTCTCTTGTAGATTGTAGAATGTAGACTTCTTAGCATATGAAAGAGAGACGGAGAATAGGGAAAGAAAAGTGCATTTGTTTTTTGTTACATTATTCTCCTGTGCACGAGTCTATGTAGTATGTACTGTGTAAAGTATTCTTTAACCGACTTCTCTCCTTGTTTTTCGCGGCCTTCAAGTATCCTGTCTTCTTGAGAAATTTTATGAGAAGGCATAAAGCACTTGAGCCAGACACTAGACACTAGAAACTAGACAATTACAATTAGATAATTACAGTATTTCATAAAATTCAAGTCAATGAAAATAAATATGCCTCTCTTAATTCTTAATGCAACATATCCACAATCTACACATGTAAGTATGTTTGTCGTTCTGCTTCTTTGTATTTTATTGTTAGACCTTTCTTACTTCATTTTCATATGCATTTCTCTTTGGTTGATGTAATTGAATTTTTAAATCATTTTAATTCTTGTTGCCATTCCACTGTGGTCGCCTCCTAGCTGCGAGTACAGAGTATAAAGGATTTAGTGAGTGAGTGAGTGAGTGGATTTACTAGATTTTCGCAACAATTAAAAACAGCAAACACATAATTCACACAACATGATATGTCTACTCGGTCTTTTGATTACTGCTACCACAACCTCTACTTCTTCAGTCTTCAGTCTGCGCACTGTGCACCTTCATATTCAATAAAATGTAATAAACCATAAACCATGAATCCATGTACAACATGTGTGTAGAGTTTATGCAGGTTCATAAAATATAAACGACTAATTATTGTTATTGGTTGTGAATAGTTGGAATTCTGGATGTCAATTACAATTTACAATATCTGTATTTCGATTTTCGATGACCAGTTGTACAACAAGAAAGCATATTACGATAAATATTTTATTGTAATGTGGAAATGAATTATTGTTATTCTCTTTTCTATGGTTGTTCTGTGTTGTGAATTGATAATTGATAATTTGCTTCAAGGATGGAAACTCCAAGCTCCAAGCTCCAAACATTAAATTATATTGAGGATTCGAATCATCGAATGAAACTGTTTGTAATTTGTAGGTAGTAGGTAGATAGTCAAAATTCAAATGATTAGATTAGAAAAGGAACAAAAGTGGTTGAGAAGGAGAATGTACAATGTTTATTGTGCATAGGGGATCTATGGAAAAAGTGTTGAGCATTATTTTTATTTTCATTGTACATACTACATACACATTACACATAGACTGTACGATGTACGTTGAACGTGTTAAGTAAATCATTGAAACAACGTCGGTTTTTCCATGGTTGATTTTTGGTCCAGGATCCTAAATCCTAAATCCTTTGCATGTATGTTAAATTCTTCTCTTTTTTTTGTTTTTCTCCATTTCTCTATATATGAGATATATAAAAGGTTTCCCCTCTCCTCAATTTTATTTATAACTTTTTGTCCTGGTTGGATAGATGTACATGTACATGTACATGATACGTGTAGAGAGTAGAATGTAGAATGCAGAATGCAGATGAAGCGGAGGAGGACGAGATGGATGGAAATGGGTATAATCTACAAAAAAAAGTATGCATATGGAAACAGAATGTTCAATGTTCAATGCATCAAGTATCAAGCATCAAGATGTATTAGTATTATAGAAGTACATGTGCTATACTATGAAATGGTATGGAATCGGATAGAATTTACAGAAATGAGCATGGAATGGGAAATGCAACTAAATATTTAACTTTTGTAAGGGCTGGAAAGAAAAACTATCTACATAATATACATTATTATTATATGTATGAACACATGAATCTGGAATCTGGAATAATATAGTAGTCTGTACGTATATCTGGTCTATTTCATGAGTGGCAATCCTTCTCCTCACTCACTATTTCAATGGTTGGGAGTTCAGCGTAGATTTTCCACATATGCATAATATAATAACAGGCTCTGTAACATATGTATGTATATTCTGTGTACTGTATACTGTAGATATAGCAATGAGCTTCCGAATGCATTTCTGTGATCATTCTCGCTGTAGATTTATGCTGGAGGTACGTACAGTACAACCTCGCTTATTCGTACCTCTAACTTCTAGCATCCGAGCAGTCTATAAGTCTAAAAGGAAAATCCGGGCAATCGAGCGTAGCATAGAAACATGTTATGCGGAATGTAATATGCTTTGGACTCCAAATTGAAATCATTAATTTCTTAATTAAGAAGTAATATTACTGCAGAAATTAACATTGTACGCAAAACCGAAGACCTGTGTTTCATATTCATATAATTTTTTGTGTGGTGTGGCATAAACAAAGTCTTACTGTACATCTCCGAGTGTCTTATGTCTTATGAACAGTGAATATATATAATCGGGGTAGTTTTGTCTTCTTACGTATATTTAAAAGAGAGAAATGAATGTTTTCTGGATCTGAGTGTTGTATGTGTGTAGTATGCGTATTTATGCATGCATTTCTAGCTATAAAGAGCAGAATGCATAATACATGTGTGCTTAAAATGGTCTAAAATTAGTCCTTGTCTGTGTGTATCTCTATGTGTGTGTGTTGGACCCTTGTGATCGTCTCCCAATTGAACAATATTTAACCTCCTCCAAAACCATCACAAGTCTGAAAGAGAGAGAAAGAGAGTTGAAGAAAAAATATCCAATCAAGCCACATTTTCTTATGTTAAGCATTGAGGATGGAGGAGCATCGAGCATCAACTTGAGTTTGACTTCCTTCTCCCTTTTCCATTATAATGCGCTATCTACAATATATGCAATGTGCATGTGCTCAAAACGTATATTGCATAATGCATAACTCTAGATAATACAATATTATGCAGTATATTTGAAAGGATTTTTATATTTTTAGCAGAACCATCCGATTCATTTTCCTTCTCTTTCTCCTTCTCCTTCTTCTTGTCATAATAATTAAAGGAAGAAGGAAGGAAGAAGCAGTAAAATGAATATTCGAAATACGGACTCTGGATTCTCGTTTTTTTTCTTCTTCAATGTAGTTTAAAGATTGAGGGAAAAGGAAATGTTATGGATTTTTCATACTCGTGTAAAAAAATATGATGTACGGATCTATTTTCTGTGTTTTGTACCATTTCTACTTCAACTTTATTTTATTCCAACTTGGCCAGGCCAGATGTACATAAAATGGGATGGTGTAGAAAGAGCAAAGAGTCTAAAATCATTCCAACTTGTTTAACCTATGATTTCCTGGATTTTTTAACATGAATTCCCAGTACATCACTCACTAATTTTATAGAGGTTTTTATAGTTTACACATTCATTTGTGTACTTCTGATTCTGAGTCAGTGAATAAATATTTGAATTATTTTGATTATTTGTATTAGTATATCAATGTTTCAAATTTTGAATCACCATGAAAAATGTAAATAACTCCACCAATCTCATATGTTTGACAAAATACTTCCAATGCCCAATGCCAACCGAGATTAAGTTCTAATTCATACTGACGATAAGAATAAATCTAGTTTTATTCCATAATTTATTTAAATTGACTTTCCATATCAAACTCAAGTTCATTCACTCATACTTAATACTTACATTTTGAATAGAAAGCTTAATATTGTTTGCATTAAGTATTTAAATTTTAATAATCATATTTATTCTAGATTCTATATTCTAGATGATTAATTTATTTTTCAATGTTATTCAGGATCCAGAATTCAGAATTGATTGGATTTTACAATATTATTTCCACTAGTACTGAGAATTGAAATTGAGATTGATAGCTAATAGCCAGTGTGATGAATTGAATATTGAATCGCATACATGTATTGTGAGATGTACGTGGAATGAAATGCAATGTCTAGAATCTAGAATATAGAATATCCAGTTACTAAATCCAAATCCAAATCCAACCAGCGGTCAGAAAGAGGCAGAAAAACTTAACATTGGGGTTTGAACAGTCAACTGCAAATGAATTTGAATAGTTTTTAAAAGTAATGTTTGAACTCTGAACACTGAACATTGAACAACAACACATCAAACAAAACCCCATCGATTTATTCTTACAGAATCCAGAAGTGCATGGATGGATCATAACAACATTGTCATTTGTACAGTGTACTGTGTACAGTCTGCCAATAACCACAACATTATAAATTATACATGAACCTATACATTCTAAACTTATGTATAATCTATACTCGTTGACCTTCATCTGTACAAATGATGTTGATCGGAGAGATCTATGGAATATGGAAAATTGAAAAGTACTTGGTTGGTTTGGTTTGGTTTGGTTTTCAATACTAATAGTAATAATAATAGTAATACTAAAATCTAATTGAATGGCATCTGAGAGTGGGGAGTTGAGTTGAGTAGGAGGATGGGAAATTGAAGGGAAAATAATAGGAATAATAATAATAATAATGGTAGTGGTGTGGTAATGTACAATGTAGAATGTAGAATATAGAGGGAAAAGGGAAGGCGATGACCCTGAAATTGAACGAAAACGAACGAAGGGTTGTTTTGGTTTTAAGAAAACCATCAAGATGATCAAGAAGAAGAAAAGTAGAGAGAGAGTAGATATTATTATTTATTATAAGGCCCTTCCTGTCTCTAGCGAAAGAAGAAGGAGAGGAAGAAGAAATAGTTTAGATTCTAAAGTACAAAGTATAGGACTGAATCAAAGAGGAATGAGAATATCTGGCCTGGCCTGGTCATGAGTGAGAGAGTGGGAGAGAGATAGAGAGAGAATTGAAGTTTGAAGTAGAGAAATACAGAGAAATCTAAAAATCCAAAAAATTTATACATTGATCACTCTAAAATGCCAAAGCAAAACCAAACCATACCATTCATACCCTACCCTGCCATGCCATGTGTTTAGATTGAAAACCTTTAAAAACATATACATATGGATAAAAGATGGATGGAATGACTCTTCTGTCTGGTTTGGTTCTGTTCATTCCTTGCCTGGCCTGGCCTGTTTTGTTCTGCCGTCGTATTTTCCTATGGTATATTAAGGTATTACGGTTTATGGTAGATATGCTTCAGTTTGGTTTGGCTTGGTGTTTTGTATTTGGTGTTTAGCTTGAATCTGTTTGAGTTTTTGATATATTATATATACATATCCGTTCTATGAACATTATAGAGTAGATTAGATCAAAGTGCATGTATCATTTACAGGAGTATGGAGTAAGGAAGACGCGTGTTATATTGTTCAGACTCCTTGAATCTTGAAGCTTGAATGTGTACTATGGTTAATATCTATCTACGTGTATGTTGTATGTACACAGTTACTGTTATTGTTTAGACTTTGGAGTTTAGAGTTCAGAGAAAACACCAATTAGTTGAGTCATCGTCATCTTTTGACGAGTCGTGTGTAACCATGTCTATCTCATGTTCCGTCCATTGTACACTGTACGTTCTACATTATACATTGTACAGAAAGTATAATGGCATAAAAGGCTTGTGTACCGTGTATTGTGTATCCATCTTAAAAGCATTCATTTCATTTGATAAAGCACACTCCAAAGAAGAAGAAGAAGCAGGAGAAAAAAAAATCTATTTCGGGAAGCTTGATTCCTCACACAGGTAGGGATAGATGATGATAGTGGTGGTGATGATGATGATAATAATTCTATAGATATCATAAACCATTATATTGGATAGCGGATGAATTCTGTAGGCTGCTTACTGCTTACTCCTTACATGTACCTAGTGGATCCTTTAACCGAACCATATCAGACGAGACCAATACCAGACCATTGGCATTGTGATGAGGTTTTCCAGTAGCCCACCTTTTTTTATATAGATCCATGATCCATTCCTTTTCTATTCCTCGGAATAGAATATATAGAATAGAATCTTAGCTCGTGTGTGCTGCTTCCGAGCGTGCTGCTTTTCCCTTTTCTCCTTCTTCTTCTTCGGCATGTTACATAATAATACATAAACAGATACGGCTTAGTTGTACATATCCAAATGTGTCTGTGTATGTACACTGTACAGTTTACAGTTGATGAGAGAATGGGAAGGAAGGAAAGCAATCTTATGGTTGTAAAGTTTGGATATCCAGGAGAGAGAGAGAGAGAGTAACAGTAGTCATCGTAAGAATAGTGTAGTGTAGTGGAGTTCTGTTATGTGTGAGTGTATTTATAGGTTTTCTGAAGCAGAAGGAAGGAGAGTAGTGGATCATAACAAAGCTCAGGTGAATGAATACACGTGTTACGTGAGGATGATGAATGGAGTTGACTTGAAGATGTGTCAAAAAGCATGCGGACTGTAAAGGCGGGGGTCCCATACACTGTACATTTATATGTACAGTGTACATGTGTGTGTGTATCGCCACTCTCTTCACTTCACTTCACCTCAACTTATCTTCATTCACGGACTCTCTCCCTATGTCTCTAGTCTCTAGACTCTAGTGTGTACATACCAGAAATACACATGTTATGTGTGAGTGTGAATGTGTGTGTGATACAATTTACTTCAAATTTCACGTCAAGTAAACACACACAGACACACACATGCTAAATCATTACATAATAATCTCTGTACTCTGTACTACATTATATTGTATATTTTACATTGTATTATACTTAGAGTTTAGATCCTAGAGCTCAAGAAATGCAAGGGAATGTTATAAGTTATAAATGACAGTTTAACTTGTTTTATTCTTTTATTTCATATTTCACAATTATTCAACCATTATTATTCCTGTCCAATTAAGATTTTTTAGGATCAGGGATTTAAAATAACCTTTGATTTGATGCAAATATTTAGTTTTAAAATGTTTGAATTGGAGTGGGAATAAGGGAATGAATAAACAACATTGTAAATAGATAGACGGTTCCGTTGAATGAATGAATGAATGGATGAATTTTGTTTGCTAGCTGAGGATCTATTAAGAAAAGTTATTGTAATGAAAATGTAAAGTGATTTCAATTGGCTTTCTATTTTGTGTTCAATACTCAACGCTCGATGGATAGATTTATTTAGCTCATCCAGCTGTGTCAAACAAAGTACCGTATGCCATATACCGTACTATGTGTGAGTGTGAGTGCGAGTAGTTTTATGTCCTGTAGCACTTTCCACTTTACCTATTGACATTTAATATATCGTACATCGTACGCAGTGCTTTTTCGGTCTCATTTTCGTTCTCGTTCTCGTTATTGTTCAATACAACATCGACACTGAACAAGTCCATGTCTATATCGATATCAATGTCATTGCTGGCAATGATGATGATAACGACTATAAAGTATGAAGCTCAATTGAATGAATGTAATCGGCAGCAGCAATCGACGATCGAGAATAAATTACTCTAATTTCAACTAAAAACGGTACCTTTACCATTTTCATTTTCATCCACTCTGCAACAAATATATTTCAAGGAACATTAATAATGTAATTATTATCATTCTGTCGCTTCTTCTATACATGTAATTTGTATTCATACACATTGGCAAACACCATATACCATGTACAAAGCATCAAGGATTCAACTTTTATTGTTTGTACAGATATGTATGGTTTTACGTTTTAAAATTTAGACTGCGGAAGTAGCATACATATGAATTTTGCATTTGTATATTATGGTGAGGACAATGTCTGTTTTTGCTTTGTATTTGAAACGTGAGTAATTTTGGAGGGCTCTGTTCATATCGTACTTGTTACTTGTACATTGTACATTGTAAAAACTATCTACAAACGGACCCATCAATAAACGCTGGAGAGTTTAGTTTTATGTTCAAACTTTAAAATGTGGTAGTATTCATCCATGCATGTAGACAGGCAGGCAGCCTACACATACATTGATGAAAATTAGATAGATAGATCTCAATTAAGGGCATATGGGATCATACGTTTTCAGTGTGTATGGATCTGTAATGTGTATATATGTATGGCATTTAAAATTTGTGTGTTCCCATAATGAAATGATTATTTATTTTGAATGATCTACTGCATGAGTACATATGCACAGTGTACATTGTAAATTCAGGATTCAGGATCTAGTGCTGTTCGTGTTCGTGGAGCATGAATAAAGTGTAATCATGGGCACGAGAATCAACAAATGAAATGTATTGCATTTTCTACATGTATATAGTGTACAGTGTATACTTACGTATGAATAGGATGAGATACGTACATGAGTTTATACTAAAGTGAGATATTCCAGATTGTTTTTGAACAGAGGAATAAAATACAAACACACATATTCACGCACGCATGGAACATGGAACATATAGTGTACAGGACATGGGATAATCGAGACATGAGATATTCGAGGTGTGAGATGTGGAAAATCAGAGCCCAGTCGGATATTTTTATGCACTGTTTATAAGGAAATTAATTATAAATTAAAATTCAAACCACAATTTACAATTTTGTTCACAGTCCTATAACCAACCGCTGACTCTCTTCTCTTCTATTTCCATTTTCTATCTTGTAAAAGATTTTATTCCACATTATTTATGTAGTTTATTATACAATGTAGACAATGTACACAATGTAATGCTATTTATAGCTGTGGAATAATAACAATCATGATGAAAACAAGACATGATGTATCATGTGTGTTCAGTGTAGAGTGTAGAGTGTTCAGTATTTTGTATAAAAAAGTTAAACTTAACTCTCAAATGTATTTTATGCTCAATGCTCAAGGCTCAAGGGAATATGGATGATAGTTCAGGAGATTTATTTAATAGTATAATAATACATGTATGATATTTAGATGTCGATTTTGTGTAGTAGGAATAAAATATAAATAAAACAGTGGAAGGATTCAGTTCAAATAGATAGATAGATAGATAGATGGAGAAACAGTAAAACAGTAAGGCAGGATTGAGATGAGAGTGGGAGTCCACAAATAAACAAGGGAGGTCTATGTTGACGTTTGATTTGATATAGTAGTAGTCTGATAGGAGGTTGGATCCGACATTCATTCTTCCTTTATATGATTATTCTAGACTTATGATATGATATGATTAAGGTACACACTGGTTAGATTATAGAGTCAGCGAGTCGCGAGAGTCGAATGCGTCGAACGCTTCGAGTGAGCAAGAGCGAGTACATGAATCAACCAACAAATGAACGACTGAGCTACATAGCGATCTACATGTACAATGTATACTGTACACATATCTCTATTCTCGACTCTCGAGACTGCTCTGCTTCAATTCCACATACGCATATGTATCTATAATAAACTGTTTGGATACGAGAGAGAGAGGGAGAGAATGTGGAATACATAGAAGCGGATGCGGTCCGCATCATGCGGATCAATTTTGAGGGCAGTTCTTTTGTAAAGGCGCGTGCTCTCGTTCGATAGTACTGATAGAGAAAGAGACTAACCAGTGTGCATGAGTGTATGAGAATGAAAGAGAGAGAGAGAGAGAGAGAGAAACCCGCAAAGCTAAGCGAGCATTACCTATGTTCTATGTTCTGCTTACATATCAAACTAAATAGAATACATAAGTGCACTCGCACCCCTCTTTCCTCTTTTTATCACGATACGCCCATGTAATTGAAAAAGCCGGCGGCTCTCGCTGTCTCTCGCTGGTTCTGTCTCCTACACATCTTACTATACATCTTCTTTCCCTTCTGTGTCCTATTTAGTCTCATTCCGATTTATAGTTTATACATAGACAACTCTTTCATCTGCCTTCTCTTGAATGTTGAATGCTTTATCATATCATATTCAAATTGAAACATTTTTTATTATTTTTTTCGAGAGGCACATGTGTGAAACATGACTGAATAATTGTACATTGTACAATGTACAGTGCTCGGTCTACAGTCAACAGCCTATGGTCTACATAGGTGAAAAAAATAGGAGATTATAGTCTTTGTTAATTAATGTATGTGCAATGTGGAGGTTTAAAAGTTGTTGAGAACTTTGAATTGACTTGAACTGTTTTTAGTTGCAATTCTCCTCTTATAATTGTCAAATTGTTGGGGAATACGTCAGCTTGGATTTACATTGTAGAGGATGATGATGAGATGTTGGAATTTGGAATGTAAATTGACTATTTTTATATACATGTGTATTGAGAGTTGAGAAAGACGGAGAGAGATAGAGACAAGCAAAAGAGAGACAGTAGTTGTAGAGTCACGTCTAATCTATACATGATAATCACCTTTAGGGTGCTCCTTTCATTATGAATAAGACAAAGTTTAGAATCTCAAAGTACAAAAATAAAAATAATAATATACATGTACAAATACAAATGCCTTGTAACTTGTAAGTTGTACATTGTACATTGTACATGGAGTGAGAAATTCCTTGTAAAATAAGTTTTGATGCTTCCTGATTGCCTTCTACATACATTTTTCTTGTCTGTATGTATTCATGTACAGATATCTTTCCTTGGTTTGGATTGGTTTAAGTTATGTCTATACCTACAGATTTTTGTAAAAGTTAAAAAGCTAAAAAGTCAAAGTCAAGTCTCAAGCTAAAATTTGGAAGGGTAAGTTTGGGAGACGGAGTGAAAAGCATTTGATTTTTTTTCTAGTTTACTTTGGGATGTTTTGTTTTTGTGTGGAAGTCCCTGTCTTTTTGCTGTCTCTGACTCTGCCTCTGTAGCTGGTTCTGTCTTTCTCTCACTTTTTGGTTCTGTTTCTGTCTTTCTCTTTCTAAAAATGTGAGGGTAGGTTGTGTACATAAATAGCAAAAAGGAGAGAGGGAAGAAAAAAATGGTGGAAAGATGTTGACGACGACGATGGTTTGGTATGGTTTCGTTCAGATTTCCTATCGGTTGCATTACCGTTACTACCATTCCAACATTTTTATACATGACTGTAGACGGTAGGTATATATATATAGTGCTTCAAGTACAATGTCGAATGAAATGGGAAAGGCGGAGCTGATGATAAGAAATATACGGAATTGAGAGAACGTGAGCGTTTTTTTTTCTTGGTTGGATCTCGAATCTCGGATCTCGGGATAATACACATTACACATGAAAAAAATATATATATATGTGTTTTCTGTGTGTATGGTGTATGGGGTTGAGTGTGTGGTGTGTGTTTGTGAGTAAACGATCCTCTATTTATTAGTCGTGGGAGTTGAGTGGAATTCTTGGGAGATAGTAAAGCATGTATGTATGTAAAAGAGATGGAGATGTCAGAAAGTCAGTAGAGTATGAGTATCAGCATCAGTATCAGTAGCATAATATTTTCCAATCTTATACATTATAGTACCCATTCCATTCGAATGAACTGGAACCGGGAACTAAGACAGTGAAATTAACATACGAATTTCCTTGTCTAAGTCTTCTTCTAGATATTCCTATACTAAAGCTAATAATAATAATACTACGAGATAAATATCCACAATCCACATTTCCTTGAGACTCCTTATAATCCACACTTTATTTCCATGTGTATGTGTAATCTGGAAAAAAGATTTGACTTTCTTTCCTTTTGTCATTGTGTCACGGGTCAATAGTCAATGCAAAATGTTGAGGTTTTTGTTTTTTCTCTCTACATTTTGATTTTGGACTTAGTCAACATTCTACATTCATTCTAAATATTCTAATCCGTACAGTAGATTTCAGTAGATGTTAGAAATTAGATGAGAGCAAAAAATGTAGAGGATTTTTCTTTTTTCTTCCTTCTTACGCTCAAGATTTATGTTTCGTACTGGTTCGACTTGGTTAGGTTTTTTTTCACACTGTCCTCAAACTTTTTAATTCTTCAGAGGATTTCTCACCAGACTCAAGTCTCAAATCTCAAGTCTCAAGACTCAATTAATAATGTCTGTGCCACAGTGTAGAAGTGTAGAAGTGTAGAATAGAGTAGAGAAGAGACGGGATATATAATTTTGTTTATAAATTGTACATCCGTTCAAAGTCCAGAAGAATGAAGAAAGAAGAAGAAAGGAGAACAAAAAAATCTGTTGTACATGCTATTGATAGGTGATATAGATGGATATCTGGGATGGAGCAAAAGAAAATATGTCTCTGTATTCTTTTCTATTGGTCTGTTTTAAAAATACAGTCATGCATACATGAATGTGTATATAAAAAGAAGGGAGACAAGAAAGGGAAATCGGAGATCGGAGCTATACCCGGTGCTCAGTACTACAAGAAGTAGTGTTAGAAGAAGAAAGAGAAGAGTTGTGAACGGTAGCATATGTGTCATCACAGCCAAGTCAAGTCAAGTCAGATGAAGGAAAGTGTGGTACAGAACAGAAAAGTAAAGCTCCATGCTGGCACGCACAGGAAGAGAGAAGTATTAGGAAAAGAAATCAATGGCCATGATGATGATCATCATCATCTTGATGGTGAGTGTGAGTCTCGAATGTGAGCATTGACTATATGCAATATGCAAAAGTGAGTCTTTGGTCTTTGGTATCAAGGCTGATCACTGTATTGGATTGGAGTGGAATCGTTTTACGTTTTCCCTGATGCAATAAAGACCATATTGCCCAAATAATGATTTCCGGTCCAGATTCCATCCACAAACTTATATACACAGTTTTAGACATAGACAGAGTATCGAGGATCGAGCATGGGCCTAGAAATATACACATGGAGTGAGAGAGAACTAACATTGATCAGATGTAAGGTTTGACACTTTTTTGATATATATTAGAATTTCTTTGGAAAAACCCATGCCTTCCTTATCCAATGTATATTGTATATATTATATATTGTGTATGGTAATAACATTGATACTACATATTCTTCTTGTTTCTTGCTCTTGTTCTTGTTCTTCTCGTCTTTAATACATGTGTATCATGTTGTTCTAATGCGGATGGATGAAATAGAATATAGATGAATGGATAGTTTAGTGAGACAGAAAGAGAGAGGAGAGAGAGAGAGAGAGCGAAAGAGATGGATGGACTTGGTATGGAATTGGTTCCTTTGGTTGGTGCTGGCAACGGGCTTTTCTGGCTCCTTGGATTAGGGATTATGAGAAAAGTATAGTAATAGAAATAATGTAAGTAATGGCCGCATACTGTGTATAAAGATTCAAAGTGAATTCGAGTGACCCTTAGGTCTCTCTCTTTCTTTCTTTCTTTCTTTCAGTCCTTCACTTGTTCAGTACTTACTCACTTCGTTTTGTATCCCACCATATGAAATGTAATGTAATCTAAAAGGATCGCGCTCAAGATAAATTTTTCCATACGCTGGTACAAACTACAGACTACAAACTACGGATACATTATACATTATACACGTTTAAGTGACTTCATAAAGTACTCTTATGACTACTAATATACCAAAACTACCAGAGTAAAATAGTATTTGGAAGGAATTATTATTAAAGGAATGGAATGGAATAGATTTTTATATGTTTTTTTGCGTAGGGGTCCCTTTTCTCCTTTCCTCCTTCATCTCGTTCTTTTTCTTCTCCTTCATCAACTCAAGTCTCAAGACTCAAGGCTTACTTATTTAATACACTGGTGGTGGTATCAATACGCATATTATATGTGTAGAATGTAGAATGTAGAATAGACATTATACATCATGCATACTGCATACTGTTAAAAACTTGTTGCTCCTACTTTATACTTTATACTTGTTCAGTTTTGATTTTCCAAATCTTTGGTTTCCAGTTGCCTTTGTTGTTGTTGTTGCTGCTGCTGATGCTGCTGCCCTTCTCTTTCTTTCTCTCTCTTCATCTAGTTTGTTTTGTTTCCATTCCCATTCCCATTTCAATTTGATGAGATGATGAAGACTAGGGAAAACGATGACTGGTTCGATGGTATGGAATGGTTTGGTATGGTGTGGAATGGCTGGCCAAAAGGCTGATTCTCGTAGATATTAAGTACCAAATACCTAAGCTGTATAACATGCAGGCACTCCTGAATTTCTCAGAATTTTTGGCCATATGAACGGTCGTAAGCTGACTGTGTGTGGATTGTGGATGTGGATATATCTTTTTCAGTCTCTCTTGCTCTCTCTGACTCTCTCTCGATCTCTCTTTCTCATTCTATTCCCCCTCCTTCGTCATGAAAAGAGAACTCGAGACATTTTTACAAGCCTTCAGTCAAAGTGTACACTTTTATTACCGCCCGATTCCCGTGAAATATCTGTAAAATAATAATAATAACGAGTGAGCCCTTATAATACTTTCTGGCACTGGCACATGTAGTCCGTACAACTGTGAAATAGTATGTAAAATCCACTGATAATCTGTACTCTGTATGTACATATATTATTTTGTGGATATTTTTTTTATATCCATCCATATGTATATGTATATGAGTACATATTCTCAAAACCTTACATTTAAGTCCAAGATCCAAAATCCAAGATGAAGCAAAAAGAGTGTTTAAGATTTTTACATCCATCGGTATATGCATATAAACATGTATTCATGTGTGCATGTGTAAAATAATTTGAAACATTATGCTTTCTTTCATATCGATGAAAAAACGTGTGTATATATATACATGCACAGATAGAAGTGTTAGATACACACAAACGCAGATGTACACAGTACACGCAGTTTAAGAAAGAAAGAGAGAGTTAGTTTATTATATCTAAAGCATTCATTGCTCGACCATTTTCCACTCGTGGGCACTTAAAATAAATCCAAAATCCAAAGGCACGGAAAATATGTAGAAGAAAAAGAACTTCTTGACTTGACTTGATGCGTATTACAATCTACAATTTACAATATATACAACATGCATAATGTCTAATAATGGAAAGTCTAAAATCTAAACTTTTATCTTTCCGCTACCCCCGCCCGCCCGCATTCAATTCCATATGTACATTGTACATGTTATTATTACTTGGATACATTGACGTAAGTATTCTTTTTATAATCGAGTATTGAGTACACGTAGTGTTGTCCAAGAGTGTAGAGTGTAGAGTCATAATCAATAATGTAAGTATTTACAGGACAACTTGCACTATTAAAATCCACCTATCTTTTCCTTCCTTCCTTTTTTTGTCTCATTTCCAATAAGAACGTGTACATATAATGCGTAGATGTAGTTTGTAGTACGTACCATATTACGTTTTGGTTTTCACAATTGGGGGTAATACCGTCATTGATCTGAAAGTAGTTGTTGACTGTTGATTGTTGAGAGTTCAACTTGGATGTGTATGTATATTGGGAACTTTATTGTACTGTATATATGTACTAAGACTGAATGACTGTATGACTTTGGAAAAAAGTAGCTAATGTTCAAATTGAAAGAATTCACAAACACAATTCAACAATGACATTACGAATTTCATTCATTTATTTATGTATTTACAAGTTGTTTCATCTTTCAACTTCCAACTTCCAATAGTCCTCTTTGAATTTCCGTCTATGAAGAAACATTTAGGACTTGGAGGCTTTAACCTTTTTTTCCTCTGTATTCCATTTACCATTATCCATTATCGTTTGTACAATAATAATGATAATAGTTGGCTACTCTTATTCTTCCTCTGCTTCTTGATTCTTGATAGTTCTTCTTGATAGTATTTCGTAGAAGTTGTTGATTGTGAAATTGTACTGTCATTCTTTTCATTGCTCCTTTTTTCATTCATTCAGAGACATTTTATCATCAGGTCAGAAATGAGTGAGTGAGTGAGTGCGTAAGTTTGGTTTTACATTGTTATATGTGTGGGAGGAATTCAGGATTCAAAATCCTAATCCAAATCCAAATAATAGAAAGAGATATACCTGTGTAAATTGTATAGAAACCCACATATGGAGCATTAAGCATAATATTGTACATTATGCTAATCTTCAAAAGTCTTCAAGATTCAAGTATTATCCGTATTTTTGGTCAAACTCTCATCCTATCAGTTTCCTAAAGATTTGGAGTTTAGAGTTTGGAGTTTGGGAGTTTGAAATAAATACAAGTCATAAATAATACAGTTAGCATTACATATAACATATAACTAATAAGTTCATATTGTATTCTGCATACCGAAATGGAGAATTTATATGTAAAATGTTAAATGATGGCTTTTACGAAGAATCGCCTCATTTTTCTTCTTGTTCTTCTTGTCGTTTAGTGGCAACTGTACAATATATATTATACAATCTACAGGAGTAACAAAATTGTAGTAGTAATTATGTATCATGTAGTATTATTATGTTGATATGTTCACGATTAGGTTAGTATAAAACGTAATATGTAAATGTAATGTCTCTGTGTAAAAATTCTTTCATTTTTTTTCTCAGTACAGTAAATGTGTAATATAATAAATGTAATAATATTCAATCTGTGTAGTTTGTCACAAACTATTATATTATTATGCTCTGTTACTCACTACCTCCATCTGCAAATGCATATACATATACATCTGCATATAATGAGTAATGAGTAATGAGCCTTTAAGCAATATAACTGAATAATGAAATTGAGAAAGAGAAGTGAAGGAAGGAAATGGATAGAGACGGTCAGTATGAGTTGATGTTTAATGTTTAAGAAGAAGAAGATCTGTATGTGAAATGCGAAGGAGCAGTAAATACCGCTGGCAACTATAAAAAGTCTCTTTTACTGGTTTCTAATGAATCTGTTGCTCATGTGTTTGTGTCAGTGTCTGTGTGCAAAAAAAATATGACGGAGTGTAGAATGTAGAGTGTAGACTACCTTGGGATATAAGGTATACAAGTGTATGTATGTGTATGTGTATGTATTTATATGATCTGGCAGGAGCCGAAAAGAAGAATGGCATTGATTTGTGATACTCTAAAGTCATTGTGATACAACAAGTAAGGAATTTGTCACCTGTGTGCACACTCAATGTTCACTGCTCAATGCTCAATGCTCAATACTCAATACTCAAGCAGAGGAACCGACAACCGACATATCTTGCTCTTACTTCATCTTTTTCACCCTTCTCTTGTCGTTCATCTTCTTCTTTGACTTCTTTTCTTTCCATGTACAATGTACAACGTTGACATGGCAGGCAGACAGTTGAATTGCTCCAATGGACATCATCTCCACATACATAAACACAAAACACAGACAGATTACGTACTACATATGAACGCAGTATAACATGTTTCGTACTAGATACTAGATAGATTGAGAGAGGGAGAGAGGGAACATCAAGTTGTCACTGTAAGGAATTGGTCCGTCCGCCTCCTTCGTGGTCGGATTGGATTTTTTGCAGCGATGAGCACGCCCAGGATGTGGGTGTGTCGATAACTATACGGTGTGTGTACATTTATGCATGTGAACTTTTCAGTGTTTTTTCGCATCAAATTTTTGATAATGACGCTGACGATGATCATCATATGATTATGAAAATGATGTATCTAGTATCTACAATCTACATTACAAGTTATTATATGAAGGTTAGATTATAGTTTAGCATTTATCAAGTCAATGGACTTTTTGCGGGGGTATCTCTCAACTCTCAAGTCAGTCTTCTTAGTTTTTGATGAAGTCTATATA
Organism: Sminthurinus aureus; assembly: GCA_034698265.1. Taxonomy (NCBI): domain Eukaryota; kingdom Metazoa; phylum Arthropoda; class Collembola; order Symphypleona; family Katiannidae; genus Sminthurinus; species Sminthurinus aureus. The sequence continues at coordinate 46,180 of JAQGBH010000044.1, forward strand.
TTCTACATGTTTTTTCTATAGGATGTATTCTACGGAAAAGATTTGGTGCGTTGGGGCTACTCTAAAATGTTGTAGATGGACATTCAGTCAGAACTTAGAACGGTACATTGAATTAAATGCTCTTGTTCTTATTCCTCCTGCTGACTGTGTACTGTGTATCGTAAGTATCATGATTCATGATTTGTAAAGTCAGCTTAGCTCTGATTAGTGGAAATACTAGAGACTCTAGAATCGAGAATTTCGTGAGAAGCTCATGTCTCATGTCTCAAGAATTATTTGTGAAACATAGTCGGGAAATTGTTAACTTTTTTCGAAAAGAACATTGTAAGCTTTTTAGGTTTATTTCGAAAATGATTTTTTATAGCTCACGTTGACAGATCATGGCTGAATGAGAGGATGCTATATTATGCTATGTATTACGACTAAATAATAATAGTTGCATGTTATATCACATACACATTCAGTAATGGAAATGAAATTGAAATTGAGATATAACTTTTTTTCTCATCCCTCTGCTCTGTTATAACTTTACATATGATAGGTATTCAGATTGTTATTAGTAGTAAAAACGACATGCACACTTTTGTGTCCTTTTTGTTGTTGTTGTTGTATCTATCTATTTTACATAGTTTTTATGTTTAGGCAAAAAAAATGAGAAGAATTTTTCGGATACGTCAAATAATATTGCTATAAAAAGTATTTGTGTCTGTCTGTAAACAGTGTATTTTGTACTTTGTACACGAGCATAATATGTCTACATTCTACATTGAGCATGTCTGCAGTCTACAATCTACATTTGTGTGTGTTTGTGAGTTAGATGTTTGTGTATTCAAGAAAAGAGTTGTGTAACCGAAACTGAATAGTGAAACACACATGTTTAGGTATTACTTTATAGATATTTTCAATATATATACTTATTTTTTTGTCAGACCATGAAAATTTAAAAGTAAATTTGTAAGAGTTTAGTTGAAACTTTTATGAGTGGAGATCACGCTGAGACAGAAAAAGAGAGAGAGAGAGGAATAGATAGATAGATGGATGGATGGATAGAATACATAGGAGAGAGAGAGAGAGGCAGAATTTTTTGGTGGTAAGCACTAAATGACATGAAGTTTTATAGATCTGTACTTAAGAGTGATCCTTGAAGAGTATCGCATAACAATTTTCATGGATGAAAGTATTACACATGTATAGAGAATAGAGATTTTTCTCTGAAATTGGACGTACCTCTATATTATTGGTGCTTTACCTATACATAATAATAATAATGATAATAGTAATACAACTAGTACACATTATTATGATGCTACATTGTACAGAGAAAAACAGTACGACGCTTCTATAATAATAATATATTTTTTTGTACAAAAACAAGTATAAAATATAAACTACAGGCAGATATGATATAAAATAGATATAGATAAATAGATAGAGAAAGAAATTGACTAACTAACGGAGTGACTGATTATGACCGCGTTCGTATGGAAAAAAATACTAATAAAATAGGTAAATGTCGTATTTATTTTACTTTCAAAGTAATTCCAATGAACATGTGTAATATATAATATATATACGTAATACTTACCTGTGTGAACTACAACAACAATAATAATAATATCACTATACTAGCAACAATGACGTCCAGTTGATACACTTGCAGCTTGTAGATATGTGTGTATAGTGTATAGTCATATTTATTTACCTGTACACTGTACATATTGTACAAACTATTAAACTAGTATGAAAGTGGTAAATGGTAGTAAGTTTGTACATGTATGTACGTATGCATGTTTGGTCCGTTGGTATGTGATAGTTTGTTAAATTGTCTACTTAAATGATGTTCTTGGTCTGTCCATTGTGTGTATTTGTACTACAATTTTTGATTGCCGGTGAGCTGGTGGGGGTGATTTTTATATTTCCTAGAACATGGAAAAGGCTTATGAAGGGAAAGAGAAAGAAGTAATAGCATGTAGACGAATAGAAATGACTATGGCAATGGCAATGGCAATCTCATCTCACAGGGGAAAAATCATCATCATTATATTATTGTTATGTGTTTGCCCATGTGTATGTAAGTATTGTATATTGTATGTTTGGGTACAATTTTTTGGGACTGTGAAGACCAAAGACCGACATGGAATGGAAGCTTATGGCTTTCTTTTTCTTACATGCGCTCATAATATTAAGTATTTGTAATTCCTCCAAGTGAGAGTGAGTGTGTGAGTATCTTTCAACATTATATTGTATTCTTATTATTGGTAGTTGGAAGAATAATAGTGTGTGTGTGTGTGCATGTAAACTAAAAGAAAAGAAAAGGAGAATAGAGAATAGAGGAGGTGGATGGAGAGAGAGGATAAAATGAACCGAAGAAATAACCAAAAGAACATTTATTTTAATGTAAAAAAGAAAAATTTTTTATCCGACTTCTTATGAAGAGAGAAAGAATAAGAGGAAGAAGAGCAAGAAGAATAGTAGACAACAATAGGAAGATTGGAATGAGAAGTAGAATAAGTAAAATAAGTAGAAGAAGAAAAGGAGATGAATCTGAGAATAAGCGAGAGGGAGAGAAAGGAAGACGAAGAACGAGAAAGAGAGAGAGAGAGAGAAAAGGATATATAGGTCATAAATTAGGGTGGGTTGCAAGTTGGTTAAGGAACCTTGTCGTAAATCACAGATTGCCATTCTCACAACAAAGCTACCTTTAATAGTCCATTTGCATTTAATCCATCCCCAGATTTGAACGTCTCGTCTTCACTCGCACTCCGAATGTTTGTGTTGAGCATTGAACATTGAGCACATGTACTGAGCACACACACAACCGTAATAATGTGACTTTTGAACATTCAAATTATGCATTCATTTTGTCTTGTTTTGTTTTCTCCATGTCATTTCATGCTGGTGTCTGGTGTTGCATGTCATTCCATTATTATCTATTTGCTCTGTGCATCTTCATTTTAATCTGTGTATTACTATAATTATTACGAATGTAATATGCAGTATGGATGTCTAGTGTCTACTGTCTACTGACTACAAATACGCATGCATGAAATTTTATAGTGTTCATCAAATATCAAATTATATCATTAAGTATGTATAATATTATGCACAAGGATAGTTGTAATTGCTCAAATCTGACTTGAAATTTGTAGTTTAAAATAAAATGAAGAACTTTTACATGACATGTACATTTACATGTACAGTTTAGACTTTACACGATACACGCATGTTTTTATGCCATGGCATTCCATTTTTTATATAAATTTTTACCCATTCACGTATTGTGTATTTATACATATAAAGTACAAAAGTGAGGAGGGATGATAATAAATATGAGATACATTTCGTCTTCATTGTGCTCCATTTTATTAGCGGTGTAAAAAAATGTATATCTAGGTACTCTTTATCCACATCGTGCACCCATATGATCCAATATGTAATACACAGTATTAGGAATTATGAAAAAATTAAAAGTACCTACAAACGTGTACGAACAATCATGGAGCTGAAAGCAAGACAGAGAAAGAGAGAGAAACTGAAATATTATTAAATGTATCACGGTTTAAAACTGTTCGAATTTTAGTTGAACGAACCTAAGGAATTTTAGCAGCTAGCATAAGTCAAGATAGGAATAATAATAATAATGATTGATATAATTTAATTTTGTTTAGAATTCAGAATAGAACAGTGGAAAAAATAGGTAGTTTGTCATTAGTATAGCTCTTTCATGCGCACTACGAATTACGATTACGATTATGAATTACAAATGAAATGGAGGACACCGAGAGGGAAAATGAGTGTAAATATAATTTTAATAGCAGTAATAAGTAATACAAGTACATACGTCATAACTTATAAGATTCCATATCTCTCTGTCCGTGTACAGCGTACAGTATTTATTTAGTATTATATTCGTGTAATATTGAACATATAAATGGAGTTATATTATGGAAAAAAATCCAGACACTTTACCAATATTTTATTGCATACATTAGGCATGTGTAATAGCGTTGAATATTGAATATCGAACATGGAACATGGAATAGAATGGAGAGTAATAGATATTATATATTGCGTAATAAAACGAGAGAGGCCATGTATTATTCTGATGCCTTTTAATGCGTATGTACAATGTACAGTGTACAATCTACACGTAAATGCATATGTACATGATGCATGCATGGATATTTTCTTGGCACAATCTGGTTTTTTCTCCTCTCTCCTTCCAGATTCCAGATTCCAAAGCCACCAATTAAGAGTTTTTGTGCTAGTATTTTTGGGGGGTGTTATCATTGATCAATGATCCAAAGGAATGATCAGACTGTCGACTGTCTACTCTGTCTGCTGTAATAATTTATAAATATGGTGTATTTTGTAATGAAGGAGGGAAAAAAATCAATTATTGTGTTAGATTACAAATTGCTCTATGTAAAATGCACCATGTATATTGTACAATGTACAAACTACAGACTACAGGCATCATACACACACCTTCAAATTTCCATGTTGCATGGAAAATGGAAATGTATGTTGTATTGTAATGGATAATGGATACGTATACATATTACAATCCATTTGTGAGCGTGTGTTTGTGTGTGTGTGCATCCTCGTTTATATTACAACATGATTCCAATTAATAGGGGTATGATTGTGCGTGATCGGATTATTCAATAGAATTTTTTTTTATTACTTCATGTCCTATGTAGTAATGTATTGTAGTATCGTCCTGGTATTAAGCTCAGCTTTTCAATTTCAATTACTCACATGTTACATGTATATTATATTATATGGAGGAAGAATGCTATCGGCATTTTTCTTAAAACTCCATGCACCATACTACTTATTTATATTACTTATTCACATTAATACTAGAGCATTCTTAAATGGTTTACATGTAAAATGTATTATGAATTTTTTTTATTCTTCATTTTACTTTTTTTATGACTTTATACAATTTACAATTTACATGCATTAATATTTTTTGGTGATGTGTACAGGAATATTAGATACATGTATTTTGTATTTTATGTTTTATGTCAAGCATTCATGGACACATTCAACATTCAAAAACATTCATTACATGATATTAAAATGGAATAATCGTATTGTATATATATATATAAATCGCGTATCGTAAATATTGTGCATGACGTAGATGTGTAATGAGAACAATACATTATAAAATATAAAAAATAGTCGGTATATGTAATTTTAATATTATGTATCCATCAATTCAATGTTCAATTGCTTCAATTCAAAATTGAAAATTCAAAGGAAAGGATGCCAACGATGAATATCAAATTTGTAATTCCTTTTTCTCGTTGTTATCACTATCATGGCTAGTAGCTTAAGCTGTAGCTTTGGTTGTGAGTTGGTTGCTATAAATCTGCCAGGCAATTTGTCCAATGTGCAAAACAGGAGGAGGAAGGCGGATGAATTACAGATTGTGAATGAATGTAGAGTGGATGGCTGAACACTGAACAAAATATGTGTGAACTTTGAGTAGGTTGAATAAATGTGCGTTTGTCTTTTTTGTCTTTGTGTGTGTGTGGATTGTGGATGTACTTTTGATTTTTCCGGATGTTCAATGTTCGGCAACTTTCACTGACTTTTGAGTCTAGAGTCTAGCGTTTTGAGACATAAAGAGACAGTTGATTTTATTTAGTGTTGGCCAGCATCAGCATCCTCTTCTTGTTTTCCACTATTTGAGCAGAGTAACCAGTAACCAGTGAGGAAAAAAAAATGTACATGTGTGTTTGCATCATGCGTTATGTATCATGTGCATATCATATGATTTATCAAAGCGGCATTTGACTCTAGTGTGCAAAGAATAAAGGATGAAGATAAAGTAAAAAGGCGCTGACTTACTTATTTATACACCAAATACCAAATGCTGTGATATTCTATGATATTCTTGTGTATTTATGGAAAATTTGGAGTATCTGTATTGTATTTATAAAAAAGGTCTCCTTGAGTCTTGAGTGTGTTTTTTTCCCGAGTGTTGAGTTGAGGTTGAGGTTTCACTTTGAGAATTGTTAAGTACGTGCATACATATACATTTACGTATTGAGGATTGAGCATTGAGTATTGAGCTGTATCAGGGTGTTCATTTATTTCAAATCTATTTTCTGCTGACTTGTACCAAATACGACATTTGAGAGAGAGAGAGGAGAGATTGGAGTAGAGTAGAGTAGAGCAAAGCAGAAGGAAGAGATGAGAGAAAAAATGTGAAAAAAGGACGAGTGAGGAGTGTTGCTGTTTCTAGTTTCTACATGCATGGATAGAAAATTCAACTAGCACATCATGGTTTATGTTGCCCAAGTTCCTTGTGTTCAGGCCTTTTTGCTTGCCTACTACTCTATTTCTCTGTCTCTCTTTTCGCTTTTTCTTCTTTCATTTGATGTTTGAGAGGGAGTGAACTTGTTTTTCATAGAAAATAGAAGGAAAGTGTAGGAAAGAAAAGAAATGTATATATCAGGACAAGGGACTAGAGACTCGAGACATTCATTAGAAGGAATCGCGTGATTGATTCCATCGCATGTGGCCCCTAATGACAATTTTTCCTGAAAACTAAGGGAGAGAGAATTTTTAATTTTAAACCCATACTCACTATCTTTCTTTCTGTCTCTCTCGCTCTCTCTGTCACTGTGCCGCTACCAATAGAAGTTCATGAAGGGGAGACGAAAAATAAAAGATACGCATTTTGACTGTGTGACACCAAATGCTCGCTCGCGTCTGGCTCTGATTCTGACTCTGGCCAATATGTGAAATGTGAATGTACATGGAATTATAGAAGACTCCTTAAGGAAAAAGACTTTTACTACTTCCCATAATCAAAGAAAAAAGGATCATTTTGAGCTGAAAAGTCTCTGAAACTGAAACTCTAGTTTCTAGTCTCTAGTCAGAAACCTAGAAACATTTGTATTATTCCCGTGCATGTGCATTTGTCTCCATGTTTCATGTTCCATGTACAACATGATATAATGTAATATATAGTATATAAAGTCAAGATACTCTTTATATTTTACATCATCATATGAACAGAATCTTTGGATGTTAAGAAAGAGAGAGAGACAAAGTTTTAGTATGTGGTAATGTGTGTGCGCATAAATGAACATGATATATGTACAATGTACAATGTGGAGTTGAAAAGTTGAACTTTTGGGGGAAAATCAAGGAGCTTTAGACTCAAAATCAAGTTTCCGGTCCAGATGCAGATGCAGAACCAGCTTCCAAAAATCTCTCTCCATACACAGATTTTTTCAATCTATGAAATAACCAGAGAGGCAATAACAGAGAACAAGAGAGAGAGAGAGTTGAATATTCAAGTTAATGTTAATACCTTCCTCATTTTGTATGTATCTAATGCAGGTCTTATGGATTTTCCAACTTCCAACAAAAACTTCTTCATCTCGCATATTACACATTTCAAGTGTACATGTGCGTTTGTGTGTGTGCACTGTCGTTGTTCATTTATTATTAAAGATTTGAGAATGGACTTGGAGTAGGCGATAGATACATGTCTAATGTATATGAATGAATATAGAATATACATACATATATTTCTGTCTGTTTAGGTGCATTAAATGTCTGTAGATTTTTTTTCCTAACTAAAACCATTCATCCTTACCGGAAAGTTTGTCGACGACTCTGTCATCCTCTCCATTCCTTCCATCTTTTTGTTTCCATTCTGTCGTTGGTCTATAGTCTATAATGACCTGACGAAAAAATTAGTGATTGTATATTGTATACGCATGGATGTAGAATACATTATACTCGTGGAGCAGATTTTTTTCAGAAAAATCACATAAAATGAAGTTGGTTAGTTTTTTATACTAAAAAATCCAGAATACATACTACGTACAAAGATTCACAAAAGTGGATACATCAATAGTCAATACTCAATACATTTTGTAATTATTGACATGTGTTGGAGGTTTGCTCTTTTATGTTCTCTTCTCTCTGTTCATAAAATGATCCAAACTTGTTTCGTATTTTGTATGCACCTTGTATTTATATGTAGTTTTAGAGCTGATAGTTGATAGAAGTCATGTAAGATGTAAATTGAAATGGCGGTAGTGAAGGTGAAGAATGAGCCGTAATATCAGGAGAGCAAGTGATACTGGTACGAGTTCGTCTGCTCCTGTTTTTTCTACTCTTCATCGCCTATTCTTCTTCTTTATCGTGGCATTCTTTGGACGATTAGACTAATAATGCGATATCTTTATTTAGCTGGTTGGTTTGCTTCAAGTTGTTGTTGTTTAGCCATCTTTCGTTTTTATTGTTCTGGCTCTTGCTCTTGTTCTCGTTCTTCTTACTATAGTAGTCTTATGTGAATCGTTACGATTATTGAACACAGCATATTATCACAAACATGATAGGTAAATTAAGAAAAGTACTACAATTATTATTATCATTATTGTGTTGTTGAATATTGGATGAATAGATAAACGAATGAAGAATGAAGGAACGAATTTGTTTGTTCTCAAAATTATCATAAACTTACTGACGGGATAGGTGACTATTGACTATAATATGCATATATATAAAAATAATAAACTATATAAATCATGTAAAGTTACAGTATAATATAAAAAGGCTATGTACAATGTACAATGTACTCTGCACACAGGTGGTTATCAAGTCATGAGCATCATATAATAATAATATTATTGTGATAGAGGATGCGCTGAATATCGTATACAAAGTGTTATTAAGATATGCAAGTTTAAGAATAACACTAAGATGAATAATAATAATGATGATGGTAGGTTGTTGCATTCATTTTAATAATCTTAATATTCAGGATTATTATTACATGTGCATGTATAAAATTTACAGTGTGCAGTGTACAATGTATGATAGTCATATAACGATAGGCGTACTATATCGCATATATGTACTATTTCCAAGTAATTTTGAAAAAAAAGACATGAGATTTTGGGCGTCATACATAATAATAATAATAATGATTGTAATAATAATAGAGATTATGCATATGATTATTAGTACTTTTTATGTAAATGTTTTGAATCCTCACCATCCATCCACATACAAGTACAGTACACAAGGAAATGTTTCAAAGTCTTTCAAGTACATCAAAGGCAACTTTAGAGAGAAAATACAAGGAGAGATTATAATAATAATGTGTGTTTTGAGTTTTGAATGATGGAAATTTACAGAGTTGGATGTTGGATGGATATGAATTTTTGGGTTGATGTACAAAGATACCAAGTTTAATACATGTACATTTAAATGTTCCTCTTCCGCTAATAGATCAATTAAATAAAAATAAAATTAAAGTTGTATTATTTCTCGTCGAGTTAGTTTTCTTGTGTCATTCCGCCTTTGTGTTTCTGTCGTTTCTCACACTACTATGTTGTAGACTGTGTACAACATACAGGTCTAAAATTTAAAACTAAAAAACTGCAAGCTTTATGATATCCCTAATGAATATCATAAAATATATTAAGGTTCATCTGTTTTTGTATGTATACAGTATACATGATACAGAAACGAACTCTGGAAAAACATGAGAGAGTTCTCAATTATACAATTAGAACACAGATTATCAATTCAACATCTCTCATGGCGTTTTATATGAAGCATCTTTCTTGATATTTTCATGTTTGTATTTAATATTATATAAATGGAAATGGAAAAACCAGCGTAATTATGATAGAGAGTAAAGTTTGCGTTTGTTTTTCAACAAAATATTATTATTTAGTATTTAGTAATAATCCAAACATACATTATCTATTCCATTCGAAATGGAAAAGGCAAACGGCTGCAGATTATACTGTATGTGTGTACACATAATATGTTGATTGTTTATATAACTCTAGAATTTTGATACAAGATACAAGTATAATTGCTGTAAAGATTCATGAATCATGGTTGTATTATTGATTGTGATGTGTAGTGGAGCACACATGAAGAAAAAATTTATTTGTTCAATGTACAATTATTAGCATAAATGAGAGCATGTACAAATACATGAGATAAGTACCTCCGGATAGTCAATAGTAGTAGTTAGAATGAGTCAAAACTGATAGAAATACTTTAATTACTCATGACTTTACTTTGTGCACATTGTATTTATATTCGTGATATTGCTCTCAGTATTTGTATTAGCATTGGCCATCATTATTCATTTGTCATTGGTCGTTGGTTATTCATCAGGAGCTTAGCAAGAATAGCAATATAATGAACTGTGTGGTTAATTTATTACAAGATTATGGGTTCAGATTTAATTTGAACGGAAAATAAAACAGAATGAAAATATTCTTATTTGTCTTTCTTCTGTGTGTATCACAACAAGGGATAGAAGATAGAATCCACTGTACATGTAAAATGTACAGTGTATGTATCTTTTTTACATGACATGATGAATACTCTCATAATAATATAACATTATGCATTTGTATTGAGTATTGAGCATTGAGGACGGAATCGCAATATGATAAATAGCTAATAAGGGTTTTACGTATAAAACATTTGGTTCGATATTTGTCATGAATAATTCAGCGGAAAATAACAACGTTCGTGTGAAATGAAAGAAAAAGAGAGAGAGAGAGAGAGAGAGAGATTATCAATATTGTAATGATGTTGGTAGTGATGATATTAACAAGATTGTTTTGTTACATTTTATTTTATTCCTACCAACTTTGATGTTGAGTATTGAGCATTGAGGATTGAGGATTGAATACTGAATATTAAATGTTGAATGTGAATAACTGGAGGAATAAAGAGAGAAGAGGAGAGATGAACAGAAAAGAGAAAAGACAGTGTTCTATGTACTTGAACTTTGTTCACTGATATCTACCTTTGTAATAAATCAGTACAATTCCCAATAATATAGCAATATTGTATATTATTATGCATCATAATATCATAATGTGATGTATGTATACATAATACATATTAATGTTCAATTCATGTTGAGAAAGACTAAAGCAAGATCTAGTAAGAAGTTTGAAGCAAGAGAATGAGATGAACAAGAAGAGTTCATGATTGAATTGAACAACATATTATAGAGTGATATTAGGATGATAACAAGTATTCTACATTTTTGATATATTTGAACAGAATATTTTCATTGTTATAAATATGTATATGAGAGAGTGTGTACACTGTACACTGTATACATACAGTTGAGTGTGTGATAGAGAGAAAGAAATCTTCACATTGACAATAGATGAGAAGAGATTCGGAGCCACATCAATGTTTAAGTAAATTGTTTATGTAAGCAATTTACAATAGATTTAAGTGCTTTGTGTGTGCAGTGTACACTACACACGGTACATTGTGCATGAAGGGAATAGAAGAAGTATTCCTATGTACATGTGAGTATGAAAATACCGTAGTTTTTCATGTACAGTATCTTCTGTTTCATTTTACCACGTCTACCTTTTCTCAAGTAGTAGTACGAAATACGGATACAGCGTACGGGTGCTTGATATTTTTTCACCTGCTTATCTTAGCTAGTTGGTAGATTTTTAAATGCTTGATATTTTAATTAATTATAATAATGAATATTTTAATTCAGATTTAGATTTTATCGCTATTAAATTACTTGGTACAATTAAAAATAGTTTCAAATCTAAATCTAGTATTCGAAATATCCAAGTGGATGTTATGTGAAAGAATACGGTAAATTTACTTACATGATGATGATGAGCCTCTCAATCTCTGTGAATGATGTATCATATCATATGAACATGAATATGGTATGGGTTTTTGAATGGCGGTGAATCCGTTTATGGATGTGGTAGAAATAAAAGAAAGAATAAGAGGTAGAGATTTCAAGTTTTGAATCTCATTTGACTCGCAAATTGGTTTGTTGTTGAATGACTTTTCTTTATAAGAGCCCATGCGTAGTATGATGTTGTATGTATTGTGTAATGTGTACACAAACAAAGCAAAGAAAAATACATACTACATACGGACCTCCATCACATGTATATTATATAATATATATTTAGATGGATACAGATTTGTTCATTTTGCCTTGCATGTAATACGATGATGATTATTAAGATGTTTTCAAACCATGAAAATACTAGATGAACGTTTTATGTTTTATGGACAAAGCCACTACACACACTAGAGTAATACTTACTTTTGTATACTAATTTTTATACAAAGAAATATGTATGACATGAGTATTAAGTATTAAGTCGGCACTTAAAATCAAAATACATAAAACTTACATAATGAGATGCATATATCATAGTTCATAGTCAATAGTATCGAATCAATATTTCATGTATCTATACATACAATAATATTATAAAAATTTTTACCTTTTTACCTCACAGCTCTCAGCATATCGTCTTTGTAATATGCAATACGTAATCTACGTGTATATAAAATATAATGTAGAATGTAGACAAAGGAGAAAGAAACAGAAAAGCAGAAAAGTTCCTCATTTCTCATTTCTGCTTTAAAACATGGAACTTATTTTGTAGTATGTGGATGGTTCATGTATTTTTGTTGGCCATAAGTTATATTATGATAAATTCATAATAGTTACAGTTTCTATCATTAATGAATGCATGTAAAATGGGAATATTCAATTGAAATGAGAGGAGACGTTCTTGAGTCCATACTTTGTGCAATGTAGAATGTAGAATAAGCTGATTTGTATATAAACAATAGTAATGTCTAAGAACTTAAAACTTTTATGTAAAAAAAATCAGAATGTTTTAGTATTATTATTAGTGTAGAGATTTTCAATGATTGGTGATTGAGATACTAATTGTATGATTACATCTTTGTATTTCATTTATGGAAAGGAGCAAGTTTTTTTCCCCTGGAATTCCAAGTCTCAAATCTTAGATCTCATCTTGTCTTGAATCTTGCATCTTGAATATTATAAAATATAAAACACAATATATAATCTTTGAAATCTCTCCCCCATTCTCTCTCTCTTCACAGTTTATCTTTCAACCTTACATAATATTATTATATTATTCATGATCTTGTTGAATTTTAAAGTAGAGGCTCGTGTTACATTTAATATTTAATAGAGATATCAAAGGGGTCAACAACAACAAAGAATGAAGAATGTTGAAAAAATTTGAGAATGGAATGAAAGAAAGGAGAAATGAGAATGTTGCTGATGAATCTGTTTTTTTTTTATATGGAGAGGAGTTTTCGATAAAGGTATCAGACATCAGACAGTGGAATTTGATTTTAAATGGGTGGTATAATTCATAATTCATACATCAAAGTTCATAGTGTAGTACACGTAGAGGTCTTATTGAATGCATGCAGACTGTAGACAGTAAAATATAAAAACAAGAAACAAGCACATGTCTACAACTCTTTTGAATGAATGAGTAGAGGATGGACTGAATGAAAGGATGAGATAAATAAATAGTAAATACCTCTGGACTCTGGAACTGGATTCATAAATAGATGGATGTTAGTGGTTTTATCGAATAATTTGACTGGTGAAATCTGGGTGTGGTTGATATCGATGTATCTATTGAAAAATAAGTAGTAAGCGTATAGAATATACATAATATATTATGGAATGGATTATGGATGTAAGCGAGAGACTTGATTTGAAGAGGTAGACTTGAGTAAAAAGAAAGAAAATATTCTGATATTTTTGAATATGTAAGCAGCAAACTCATTTTACTACTTGTGCTGCTGATGGCTGATGGCCAAAGTTTTTTTTTACTGATAATTTAATACTGTTGCTCTTAATGCTCATGTTTTTTATATAAAATGCTCCCGGGGCATGTATATTCTGGAAGGTGGATGTACAATTTACAATTTACATCCGAACAAAAGACTGAATGCAGATACGAGATACACCTGTACATTTTAAAAAATGGTTGTATGTTCTATTGTATTTGTTGTTGTTATTTTGTTGGTTGGTGGTATTAAACAGAGTGGATAAAGATATATTGTATTATGGTGGATGACTAAAACATGTGTTTATATTTTGATTGCAGGAACGCCGATCAATCGGTTGCCGATAATGGCAAAGCAGGTGCTGGACCTATATGAATTATATAATCTGGTCATCGCCCGTGGCGGTCTTGTCGACGTCATCAATAAAAAATTATGGCAAGAGATTATCAAAGGTCTTCATTTGCCATCTTCTATCACCTCGGCTGCTTTTACGCTCCGCACGCAGTAAGTCTCGTCTTTTTATTCTTTTTTTTCTACATTATTTTTTTTTCAATCCTGTTCTTTCAATAAATGATTACACACACACACACACACACGCCAAAGCAGAAACTCAGACCGACGCACAGTTTGTCTACTAAAAGAATCAAGTTTCATGCGCTACTGGATACTGGATGGATGTGGCCAAATTTATAGACTATTATGATCCACCTTCTTTTTTTTCTAATCGTATAATATGATACGATATGATAAGTCTAGCATTAATTTTTTAGTACCTCTTTATAAAACTCTAATACTGGATTTCTTTAGAAATTTGTTTTTTGATATACAAAATAAAGTCATAACGTATGTCATATCATATACATAATTTATAATTTACCATGATCCATGGTGGAGGTATACATGAAAATTTTGATACAATAATACATTGAACTTTGAATGTTGTCCATCATTATACTAGTACTGTCAAAAGAATGATAATGTCAATTATTATTATTGGAGTACTTTACGTTCCAAATTATCCAGTTTAATTAGTTTCCTGACGTCGTATATCGTATATCGTACATACAGTAGTGTGCTGTGCGCTGTGCGTGATACGTGATATGAAGGGCATGTGATGATGATTTCTTTGGTAAATAGTGCTTCAATTTCGTGAATCATTGGGATTTCATATGTTCTTGAGGATTAATGTACAATCATAATTATATTATGTATATGTAGAATAGCTATATTTATGTAAGTTGGTATAATTATTTCATAAGCTCTATAACCATTTATTCAAGTATAATGTGGAGTGTGCAATGTAGAGTACACGTTGAAAGTCATGTGAAGAACGTAGTGAGCACATGTTTTGGTATGTATTGTGTTGTATTGTATTGTGTAGAAATTACAAGGAATTGATAGTAGGATATTTCTTTGTCTTTGCTTCGCAGTATAATAATAATAATAATAATTGTAAATAATTATGTAGTGAAATTAGAATAATAATAATTATTACTATAGCCTTGAAAATATAGAATAGAGAATCGAGAATACAGAACGGATGATAAAAGTGAATTCAATTTCGAATAAATAATGTTAATTAGAGTAATTACTACTCTACTTTTTCTACTCTTCATTTGTGGATTGACGTGTCAATTTGTGATTGGGAAGGAATCGAAACATGAAAAAGTGGATAAATCAAGAAATTGAAAAGAGATAGAGTGGATAAATACGATCTTAAATCGTATTGTATTATATATTATATTATATTAGTATGGTTAACTAGTTGATATTTGAAAGAAGAAAGACAGAAAGACTCGGAAATTTTGCTACTAACTACTTGATCCTAAATCGTAATGACAATTAAATAGCTTACAGATTTTACGACGAATATACATGGTATAATTTTTATCTCTCTGATTTCAGATAGAGTCATTTTGTACATGATTTATTTATTATTTTACTTTTCATCACATTAATGACTACTGACTACTGAAAAAAATAGTGGGGATGAAAAGGTGACGGTGTTGTTGAATTTTGACTGGTTTTCCATGGGTAAAGTAAAGTACAAAGTACATGGTAAATTTTTTATTCCTCGTCATCTTCCTTCTTGTACCTTGTACATATTTTTGATCGTCTTTCTTTTCCTTCCCTCTCTCCACTTTTCTTCTTCTTGTTTGACAGCTGTCTTTTGGCATTGGATTCCACACACACATTCAACATTCAATGCTTAATGCAGGGGAAAAGAGAGAAATGTAGATCGAAAAAAGAATACTTATAAAGTATAGGCATTAACTATATGATTGAACGTTTTTGTGTGTATAGTACTCCAATATCACATATCGAGAAAAGAAAAATGTGAGAGAAGAGCGAGACAATCAAGTTGAGATCAGGCAAAGCAAATAGAGTTCTCGTCAATCCATTCGACATTCATTATTTATTCTTAGGTTTTGAGCTTTTTTGCTCTGTGATAATCTCCAGTGAGCCGGTGTTCCTAATGACTTTGTTGGAAATTCCAATGATGATCGTGTGGCATTTGCTCATCATTCTCTCTCTTTTGCTCTTTCTTTTTTGTATAGTCTCATATCTCTCGTATTGAGTCGCACATCCTTCATCTTCTTTGTGCAGTATCTATCAATTTTCAATGTGTATGTTGTATGGTTGGTTGCATGCATGTAAGTAGTAAAGTACTAGTAAGCAGATAGATATAATAATATGATTATGTGCCAATAACATAATATTTTTGACAAAAGTTCTGTAACCGCGACTAGTTTACAGTTTACATGTATTCTACAATTCAATATAATATGTACATCATTTATCTCTATGGACTCTAGTCTCTATAGTCGACTTTAGTATTTAGAAATAGTTTATGAGCATTTGAGATGATGCTGAAACACACATTTCAAATCTCGATGTGATCTTAAATCCATCAGACTATATATGATGTAGATCATAATATAGAATATAGAATACAGAATGTAGATCATATAATTTTAATGGTTAATGGTTGTGTAATGCACATTTCTATAGTTTGTATGCATGCTTGTATGTAGAAAGTATTGATATGTAATATGTACTATGTGCACAGTAGCAGAGAATATGGAGAATATGGATAGTGATACAGATACTTTTTTACGGTACTTAATTACATTTCTGACTGTGCAGTCAAAAGTTATTGGCTGTCAATTATATTAAGAGAATTTATTTTAGGTATTTTCTCTTCTCATCTCATCTTTCCCTTTTCCATTTCCCGTTATCCTACCGTTGTACCTTGTACACTGTACTTTGTACATATTTATCTGTACTCTGAACTATTCCGTGGCAATGAACATTGAGCATTGAGCACACGATCATACTCAATACTCAATACTCGACACTCATTCCACCAGTTACCAGTACATGCCATGGTTTGAAATTTGAAATATATTATAATAATAAGGATATGATTATAAAGTGTAATATTTTTTGCGTGTACGCCAAATACATATCCATTACACATCACAGCACACAAGATACTAGACACTAGAGCACAAGTTTTTCCTTTGTACTTTGTACATAGTAAAAAATAATAATAATAATAATAACCAAAATACAAAATAGAAAACAGAAATCAGAACTAATTACGATTTAGTTGTCAACGCAGATCCGTAGCTTTTAATATGATTCTTTTCAATAGGCATCCCTTTAACATGCACACTTTACACATACAAAAATAAATATATTGACATTATGCATTTTATATATGAATATTACATTTCCTAGTTCATAGTTTCCTAGTCAATAGTCAGGCATCCGAATGCGGAGCATGAGTCAAGAGTCAAGAGAAATAAGAAATTGAAAATGAATAGCTTTTACACTTGTACTTAGATCTACATATATAAGCAATATACAAATACAATATTCACTTCCCAAGAAAAGTAGATATGAGATATAGATAGTATTTATACGCGGGAGCATAAGTATGTGTTTTTTATGTGTGAGGGATTTGTAGAGATTGAAGGGAATCGGGATCGGCTGCCAAATATAGTGTTGTGACATTCGGGAGATGATCTATTGTTAGTATAATATATAAAGAAATAAGAATAAGAAAAGTAGACGTAGATGTACATGTTAGTAAAAAAAAAGGAATAGGAGAGAGAAAAGAGTAGTGGAAAGAACCGGGAATGGCAACCGGGTTGTTTTTCTCGCCATCTAGAATCTAGAATCCATAGAAGATGTATTATGCACTGTCTTGAATATTGTGTATTGTAGTGTAGGACTGATATGATGATGAAGGCTTAATGGATTGAAGATATGATGATGATGTTGTTGATGATGATGAACACTATAAATAACATGGAGATTACTACTGTGCTCTACAGTCCACAGTACAGTAGGATAAAGAAGAAGAAGACGAAGAAGATTGCTGCCTATCGTTCTGCCTGTTCATATTATGTTTTATGCCTTCGCACCAGTTTGAGTCACTAGCTGCTTGTTGCTGGATGAGTTCTTTCTCGGTTTCCTATAGTTGTTAGTTGTTGGTTTGAAAGAGTCAAGAATAATTTTTTATGAACATGAACAAGGCGTAGATAATCTGATATTGCTGTGTATAATGTATAATGATTCATATAAACTTTGATGATGTAGCTTGTAGCTGTCTATTATTTTCTTTTGTATTTTGTATGATGATGATGCTTATAATAATAATTATTATTATTATTATATCGATTCTGTAGATAGATAGTGATCAGATGATCAGAGCTGATAAGTGAACCATTTAGGAAGAAAACAAGGCGAGAATCCACATAAATAACTGCAGGAAATTTTAGACATTCAAAACATATACATATATTATAGAGAACAGGAGACGATGAAAATCTGTCCAAATATAAATTTGGAACGCGATCTTTTCCTGCATGTTCCATGTATAATATCTTTTATCTTCACAGTTTCAATTGGAAATCAATTGGAGCTATTTGATCTTTGATCGTGTATTGGATAGCATAAAAAGATGTACTTAGTACTCACGGAGTACGTAATAATAGGATGAGCTAAACGAAAGCCAAAATTACTATAATGAACCAAGACAGAGAGAAAGAGAGAGATGATGTTTTTTCCTCTCTTTTCTTTCCTCCTTCTTTCCTCTTGTTGTAATGATGAACTACTTTTTTTTGACCATTGACGACGAATGGGATTGTGTTTGTTGATTATGTATACTATACTATATGACAAACGTATGGCGTATGGAGTATTGTGTATGTACAATACAAATACACAAATAAATTGTATGTTGAGTTGAGAAAGTCAAAGTGGAGAAACTTAGTGTTGCGTACGATACTGGTAGTCAATCTTTATATAAAGTCATCCATCTCAAATGTTCAACTTGGCTAAGACCATCATCTTTAGATCTCACTTCATCTTCTTTCATTCTTCATTCTTCATCCATCGTCTATCGCCTTCCCCGATTTTTCTGAGTACATATATTTAAAGTCAAAGTCACTTGGATTTGGTTCATGAATAGATGTGCAATGTACATATATATGTAGAGGGAGTCGTAATACGTAAGTATAATATATTGAGGGTGTTGTTGTTGTACATGTGGGGAGTAGATGTGTGTGTATTTGTATGTTGTCTGTCTCTTCCTTTCTCTTTCTATCTGTCGCTCTCTCTCTCTCTCTCTCTCTCTTTCCCCTTGACGTCCTTTCTTCTTCAAGGAAAACAAATGCTAGTGAACACATGTTGGGTCGGATCTGTTTGACTCTCCAAATAAATTCTCGTCATTACATCTATATTTACCGCACAACATGTAATGTCTAATGTGTTTTTTTCTCCTCTCTCCTACTACATTTATTTTTTAATAGAAATGTTTTTATATCCACAATCCACATGTATGCAATATTCAATATTGCATGATGAACAGTATGAAATTTCCATTCTGATTTTGGATGTGATAGTATGAAATACGGAATATGGAGTATGGAGTATGTACATCCGAAATCCAAAATCATTATATCATCGGCAGTTTTTTCAGTTCAGCACTCGGTACATTTTATAGTATTTTCTCTACCGTGATCAAACTGTAGATTTTAAGAGGATGGAAAGACGTAAAAAAAGATTGGAAATAGACAGGAGACGTAGAAGTAAAAAAATCATAATATATTCTACATTACACATCTACATTCTACATATTTTATCACATGAAGAGCTAAAAAGAAATTCATTATTCATCGTCATCTAGATCATCTTGTGATGGGGCGTTGTTGACTTTCTGCGAGTTTGATGGGAATATATTTGTATACTGTACATTGGTACTTGAATTCGTATTCGTATTGAATGTTGGATGTTGGGTATGAGATTTGTAAGTGTGCGGCTGTGTGTGGTGTGTAAAATTTCAAATTTGACATTGTATTGAACTATGTGATATTTTATGACACACGCTCAAATGTTTAATGTTCAATAATAATAATAAATGTTTGACTTGGTCTCTAATCTTGTTCTTTTCCCTATTTTTTCCTGCTATTTTTTTAGATACATGAAGTACCTGTACCCTTACGAGTGTGAAAAGAAGCGTTTAAGCACACCAGCAGAGTTGCAGGCAGCCATTGATGGAAATAGAAGAGAAGGGAGACGAGCGTCGTGAGTCTTTGATTTCTCAAAAAAATATATAATAATTAGTTCAATATGAAATTTTATCTATCTGACAATTTTATTACGTGAAATATGAGAAATGATAAATGTTGATATATAAATTCATAAGCTTTAAATGAAACAATGTTTCTATTTTTTTACTGTTTTGTATAGATACGGCCCTTATCCTGACATGGTAAGTCCTTTAATGGTGAGTTGTATCGACATTGAGTAGAATGAAGCTACACGAATTAGTCAAAGAATTCAAGCCATTGAAAACACTATAAAACTATTTACTGTTTCGATTTTGTTGTGTGTAATGAATAGTGCAAAAATCTCACGTCATTCAACTCAGATCATGTACACCATTTTAAGCAAAAAATACACTACCAGAGATAGAAAATGCAAAATATGCATGCAAAATGTAGATACATTGTACATAGACCAAGAGACAGAAGGAATAGGTAACGTAATACTGCATAATGAATAGGGAACAGTTTAATGGGGAAATGTATCGTATAGTTTTTGCATATAATCATAATTTGTGTACGTGTTAAGTGCTGCTATTTACTATGTAATATGTATTTACAATGTACAGTGTACAAGTACATACAGGATTTTAATAATATAAAGTTTGTTCAACTCTGAGGAATTTACAAATTAGTTTTTATCGACGAATCCTACATAAAAAATTTGAGCTTATTCACCACCGCAATTCAATACATCATTCATTGTACATTGTACAGTTTACTACGTACAAGATACTAGATACGAGATGGACAGAGGGACATCATTTACAATTTACACAGGGCAATAAATACCAAATAAGCATATCTATCTACATATTACTTTTTTTACCTCTACAATATTCATGTGAGATTAACTAGGGAAGGAAATATATTATATGATTTTGCTCCGAGCAAATAAGAATAAATTAACTAAAATTATTATTACTACGTATTAATATTTATTATTGATTCGTAATTTAAGATTTAACGTTTTGATTAGAGTGAGTTCATTGTAGGTAAGATTTTCATTCCAACTGTCGTTGGTTGCTGTTGATTTTGATTTACACGTTACACATGTTGTACAATGTATAATAAATGTAAGTTTGTCTTCTCATTTATTTAAGCAGTTATAAAGTACATTTATATGTATAAATTTGTGCACACGATTAGTAATTTCAAGATAAGTATAGTGTATAGTGTACAGTGTACAGGTGTGTGAATTCTGAATGTAAAAGCATGGAGTAGAGTAAAAGAAGCAGGAGGAACTCCAAACTCAAGGGATGCAAATTAGGTAGCTAAAAACTTTATTTTTTATTGAGAAGCAGGAGGAGGAGGATGAGGAAGGCGGCTTTTTGGACTGTTGATGGTTTTGGTGTTTTGTAGGGTAATTGTAAGCAGGAGCTAACTACCTGAGAGATAATAAAAATGTTGCTATCACATTGTATAATGAAAATAAGGAGGTATCAGACACGTTCTAATCATTCAGAAGGAGATAGGGACAAGTTACAACAGAATAATAGTGCCATTAAACTACCATTCGATTCTAAATGGCTGATTGGATTGGATGGGATTCTTCTTCTTTCACAAGTTCAAGATTTTGTACAGAAATGTATTTTAGATTGTGATTGGATTGGGTTGGATTGGATAAGATTGGATTTCAGGTAGGAAAGAATGAGTGAGTGAGTAATATCTGATACATAGTTGCTAGAATTGTGCAAAGTTGGAAATACTTAAATCGTACATGCAATAGTCGTTAGTCTTTATCGTTAGTAAGACTGTATACCGTATAATATATCCATGTGATTCACCATGATCATTGTCATCATGTTTTTTAACAAAGAAAATGATTCATGAGATTCGTGTATTCGTGTGCAATTTATTGTATATACAACTACAATACAGAATACATAGTACGGACGTAATAACATTGTCCTCAGAATTCACCAGACCATCCATAATAATATAAGTTGATGGTTGATGAAAAGAGTGAAAGATGGATGCATGTATTATATTATACAGATGAATAGATGAAGAATGAATGAATTACAGATAAGAGATAACAAAGTTTTATTATACGAGTGAATAAACCGTAGTCAAATTATAATTTGAATATTAAGGAAGAAAAAACACCATCTCTTTTTGTTTTCAGTTCTCCTTCTCATTTTACTAACTAGAAGACAAGGCAAGAACTCTATGTATAATATAATGTATAATCGTGCACAATGCACAGTATCTAATGGAAAGAAAAAAGATTAAAAAATTTAGAGAGAAATATAGACAGAGGAAAAAAGTTGGAATGGAATGGTTTTTACTAGTGCTAGTGACTTGCCATTGGTATGTGTACAGTTTTTTTCTGCGTATTATCTATATGAGTGAGCAATTTGCATTGGATTGCAGCGCATCACATAATAACATTGATTAATAGTCGTGTAACTTGGCACATTACTTGACTTTTTGTCTAGTGTAAAATCTCTCTTATCTTTTTATACACATGCACATTGTGTTCCGTGTTCATGTATCTATCCATATCTAACTAAATCTATATCTATATCTCACATCTACAATCTACATATGTGATGTGTTATGTGTATAATGTCTAATGCATAGTTGATGATCCTGATGATATAATTTATTGCAGATTTCACCGATGAGTCTCGTGGGAGGACGACATCAAGTGAATGGAAACGGCACCGTACATCCTCTTCACTCCACAAGTCAGTTTTCAATTTGTATGTTGTTTTATTATTACGATTATGCCATGCTACGCTATGCTGTAGTATGTTGTATCATGCTTTTTGTATTGTTTTTGTGTAGCTATAATTATATAAGAAAATTTCTTGGTTTTCCTAACAAAGGATATATTATAGAATTATAATGCAGATACTATGTAGTAGAACATTTTATTCGGGATGAAAAAGAGCAAAGGATTTTTTTTGTCTTTGGTATATTCTTTGCCGACATAAAGTTACATTCTCTGTTTAGAATTTTCCATTTAACCTTTTTCTGGGGGGTTCTGATAACAAAATTACTGGAACGAACTACACATTATTAATCTGAAATTATCAGATTGATAAAATTAATGAATCCTTTTATCAGCTTTAGGTTTTATTATTAGTATTATGAACATTGCGTGGTGTACCATTAATACACGTTACCAAAGTTATTTCTTTCCACGATATTCGTAAGACATGAGACATAATACTGCGTAGATGAATTCTATATTCTATATTTCGCTCTATTACATCTGTACGTCGTATAATAAAAATTCTAGCGTTTATTTCTAACGTCTATTTTACATCGAGAATCGGGGTAGAAACTCAACTTGTTTCAGTTTTTAGTATTTGCACAATTGAAAACATAGAACTCATCAACGCCATCACGTCACCGTGATTGTAAACTCAGCAGCTAAAGTAAGATAATGGAGATAACAATAATTTGGAAGCTTCTCTCTCATTTTCGTAACAATTATTTTAATTTAAGTTTGCATTAAATTGCGTGCTATATACGTTGTTCTTTATTCTTGTCTGAGACTTTGACTTTGTAATTAATTACAAAGGGTTATATGTACAAATGTACAATGTATAAGCGTTACAAATAATTTTCTTAGTATACAGTTGTTTCTCGCAGGAATCTTTTTTGTCCATAATTCTGACTCACTTTGTCAGAACTTAGGTGTGTATGTGTGCGGAAATATGTATGCTGCATGTTGAAAAATGGGACTGACAGGATTTTTGAGATGCAGAATGCTTCTTTTCGTCTCGCAAATACTCTAGTTTTTGATTATAATTACAAGATCATAAAATTTGGTTTCTTTCAAACAGAGAACCCCAGGCAAGCTACTTTTCATCGTCTTTTCATTTCTCGAAACACGCATATGTATAGATTATACATTATGTATGTACTTTGTACATGTAGTGAAAGGTCCATAAACCGTATACAAAATGAAACCAAGTTTTTTTTCTACTCCATTCCTGTTACTCCAATAAATAAATGGTGAATCTGCATACCGACTTATGCACAATATCAAATCCAACTCGTTTCAAGAGTTATGTTTTTTTGTTGAAAATGGCACCAAGTTGTCAGTCAGAGAGAGAAAGAGTGAGAGAGAAAGAGTGAGAGAGATAGAGTATGAAAACACTAAAAGCACACTCAGTTTTGCCACCTATAATTATAATTTTGATATCTCCCTTCGTGAGCAATCTTATCCATCCTCTTTTTATGGCTTTATTTTGAACGCAAATGTTTTTTTACCGACTTTTACGGCTTTTTGGTATACTCACACTCGTTCTTGTTTCTTGTATTTTTTCTCCATCTTTCTCTCTCTCTCTGCCTTTGTTTATACAGGTACTATGCCTTATATTTAAATAGCTAATGCGTGCGAATTAGATACATACTACATTCAATATACAATATATATACAATCTGCAGACATGTATGTTGTATGTTGTACACGGAATAGTGTACATAATATGTAAGTTAAGATTATTGTGAACATTATATCTCCGGACAATTTTCTTATGGCTCCTTTCTTTCACCCACTCCAACCTTTATAATAATAATTGTACTAATAATGAATGTACTTGTATCTTGTACGTTCTATATTCTATACGGCGTGTATTCTGGATTCCATAATGTTTTGCTTGTTTACCCTTAATGTAATGGCGTTTCGTCTGAGATTTCTCATGCTACAGAAACAGATAGGGATATACAAGTAGAAATATTTGGATAGAGTATATTATGAACAAAATCAAATAGGTATACAATATACAAATATAAATATGTATCACATGTCTGTGTGCGTTTTTTCGGTATGCATGTACAATGTACAATGTAGATACAACTACAGACTATAGAAAAATGGGAATTTCAATGCCTAGAACCTAAAAGTTGTTTTTTACACTGTGTACAAAACACAAAAACAATAATTTCGTAGATATATACCTTTGTAAATTTCATTATAGTATTCACCACTATAATATCTACTTTGGCAATCAAAAGTGTTCTTGTTTTATTTGGGCTCTACTCTGCGTCTATAACACATTATCCGCAATACATCATGGAAAAAATTTCGTACTCTGCTTTATTTTTTTGTTTGCAAGGTGCAAGGTGCTATGAAGAATAACCTTGATTTTATAGTTTACGATTACAGTTCGCATTGCAATTCAAAGCTTAAAACGTGCTGATTACAACTTCTCATTATATTTTTTTAGATAGCAAGGTGTAATATAGCCGTAGCAAATATGTATACGAAGTATCCTGAGATATACTCAATACAATACAGACAGTGCGTGTATCTGATTATAGAGCAAAGTGAACAATACACACACAAATATATATTATAGATAGATATAGTGCAGGAGAAAGTCCTCTTGAATCTTGAACCCAATGGATATTGTACATAGTACATTTCTGCGATACTGTAGACAGCAGACGGTATTGAGTCTTATTGAGGATAAGGTACAAAAAAGGCTACAGTAATTTTCTAATATTGTAATTTTGTGCAAGGGTTATAATTTATAATATTGATTAACATTTTTATAATCCTTTTTTTCTTATGACCGTCTGTGGGTGTATATTTTATATAGATTTGTACACATTTTACACAGGGTCTATATTCCATAGTCCATACGCGTTTTGGTTTCGGTTTTGGTGCTTCTCTCAAAGTAACACTGGGGAGAAAAGTTGAACCTCTCTGAATATTTTATTTTTCACCCGAAGTCTTGTGCATGGCACGCTAATATGAGACTGGACTGGTGACTGGTGACGAAACCAGATTAAACGGTAGTAAAAGTACAAGGGAGTGAAAGAGTAGAGAAAAGTCATCAATAGATTGGAGCAGGAAATGAAAAATAAGGAATATTTTTTTTACGATTATGCATCAAAAATGTTTATATCAGTGTAATCTCTACATCACCGACAACCGACAGCCAATGCCTTGCTAATAAGTTATGGCACTTTTTTCCTCCTCGTTTTTTTTTTTGAACTACTACAGACTACAGGGCTTCTCTTTCTCTATATATCTTGCTTTCTGCGTTCATTTTTGAAATTGGTTGTAAGGAATTTCCGTTGACTATTAATTTTCTGACTGTATCTATCTGTTATTTTATACGCTTACAGCGTACATGCACGTATTTAGTATTTAGTATTTAGAATTTAGATTTTCCCTGTTTTAAGACTCCTTTACTCTCTCCACTGATGTTACTGTTTCCAGTTTCCAGCGGCATTAGTATTAGTGCATATTGAGTATTGCGAGTTGAGAATTGAGAGTCGATAGTTAATGGAAGCAAAGATTTCTTCATCGTATTTATTCTTTTCAGCATGTAATACTTTATATATGCCACACATTTAGTTTTTCAAGACGCTGGAAGGTAAAGTTTATGTGTACATGTACATGGAATATAACTGATTTCCTCTCGTTCTTTCATCTGTCTTGAGTCTAGAGTCTTGAGACTTGAGATAGCATAATAGCAGACCCTCGTCATTTAACTAATCGCAAGAAAAATATGTATAAGCATATTTACAGTAGGGGGAGAAAAAACACATGTGTTAAATAAAATAACTGTAGATGGTTGATAGAGGTAATAGAGTGAATTTTGATGGTATATATAGTTTATAGTTATATTGTAAAATGTAAAATGTGAGCCAGACCAGACTAGCATGTCTTGTATATATTGTATAAATTTGTTCAAAAGGTATGACGTTGTTATTGTCAATAGGTATAGAAGGAGAAGGAGGATAAAGTGCATGCATATAATATAATATAATATATATATGCATGTATTTGAGAACGATGAATAAATCTAAAGTCATAAAATTTTTATATCATTATTTTGTATTTTGCACACCCTGCAAAAACCTTGCTTTTGCCATTTAAGACAGAGGAAATGAGTAACAGAGGAAGAGGGAGAGAGTCTGAAACAGCCAACATTTATAGTTTGTAGTTTTATAGTGTGTTGGAAAAGAAAACACGAAATGAAGCTCGAAACTAGAGACTAGAGACTTGGTAAAGGACTGGCTTCATAATACTAATCTCCTGCGTGTTTGTGTATATTGTATATGATGTGTTGTATTAAGTATTAAACTGTATTGAGTGAGTTGACGGCTGTCTGACTGACTGGCCTTACGTTTATGTATGGGAAGGTCCATGAGCTAGTGAGTGCTTTCGTCCCCACATTTTTTATGCCTCCATCCAAGTTTTGGTTTTCTGATCCTGATTATATACAGTTCTACGTTCTAAAATATGAAAAAGTTGTAGAAAAATCCCTCCAAGTACCTCTTTAAATGTACTGGAGAGTTATGTTTTTAGCACCCTGACAAAAAAAAGTACTGCATCGAGTGAAAGTTTGTAAGGGTACATCTTCTAAAGTCACCCCCTATGGTGAATGTTTGCAAGTGGCCTTCCCCTGATTTTGATAGAAAGAAAGTTATTTCTAGAGGCTGTATTCCAAAAAAATAAATAACAACATTTTCAAGGTCAATTAAGTTAAGTTTCAAGCCTAGTAGAGGTCAACACTTTTATTGAAATTGTAGGCTCTTCCACCAGAAATTTGATACGAAATCCATTCAAGTTTTGAGCATCGTACAAAAATGAAGGGGTGAAAATAATAGTCATGGGCATATGGATCTTCCCACTAATTTATACATGTAGATATAATTTGTTGCTGGTAGATTTTCATCTGTGTACAGTGTGCATGTAGAGAATCTACTGGATTTTTCCATGTATATGCTGGATATGAAATAGAAAATGGTATTTACATGTTGTGTCTTATAGAAAAAAGGAAAAGGTACCAGGGATATTTAGTAAATCGGTTTGCATGATCATATTGTGTGTTTCTTTGGGGTGTGCGATTTTTTCTGGCCACTTTTTTTTTATTTCCATGTTTTATGGTGGTTCTCTCTCTCTCAAATTTTTCTTGATGCTTGTTGGTTTCCAGGCCTTTCTTTTATGATTTAATGTCTTATACTTTTATATACTCTGTACAACATCAAACATTAAATGAAATCCTTTTATCACGAGCTACTAATGCCAGCATTAACTGAGGATGCAATAAAAATCTAGAGCTCCGTTTGAATTTCATGAACTCTTTTTTTATCCGACTTTGCCCTTTTTTCTCCTAATAATAATCATGAATCATGATACATGCGTGTGTGCATGGATCTATTATCTATCTATCCGTCCTATGATTATTTATGTACGTGTTAAATTTTGTATCTGGTACTATATAAACTTGAGGTAAACTGAACCCAAGTCTCGACAAAAAATTATATGACAAAACTAAATTACCTTTAGTCAAATCAAAAAATCATATGATGAGAGAGGGAAAGAGTTATCTAAGAGTTGAGACTGAATGTTGATTGCTACTTGAATATGCTGGAACTATGTGCCTAGTTTCTAGATCATGGATAGGTACCTCTATTTTTGCCTCGGGTTGAGAACAGTAAACAAGGAACATCAGTTCGCAGTTCTGGCCCTTGGAAAATAAAACTGTAAATTTATGCAATACGTAATGCGCATGGCTATTTCTTTTTGCATACTTCTGTATCATTGATGCCAGTAAATTGAATTTGATCTCGGATTCAATCTTATTGTTTAGCTTAATTTACAATTTATAAACTTTTAGTATGTCGAGAATAGGAAAGGGAACTCGGATAGAATTCTTTACTCTTGACGTCATCCATAGGTAAATCGTGTTTATTTCAGTTGTAGTAGTTCAGCAGACTTCAGACAGAGATGACATCACGTCAATTAAATTTTCAACATATTTTCTGTCGCCCTCTCCTCTAATATTTATGGTTTATGGTGATGTCCACTGAATAATATTTTATAGTTTTGGATGTATTTAAATGTCATACATTAATGGTGTTTTTGTTGTTATTATTCTGTCGTCCAGGTCATGTAGTAGTTGTTCATTTTCCTATATGTACATTGTACATGTCTGTGACTATTCTATTCTTTTCTGTCTCCTCTTATAAATCTATGAATCTCATTTATTCTCTGTTTATGTTTGTTCCTTTGAACCAGTCATGGAAATGGACATTTAATCTCCTGTGTACAGTGCCAAAATACACTTGTTTAGATGAACGATGAAATCACTTACCCCCTTCCGCACAAATTAAGAGTGCGTGTAGCCTGAGTGTGGGTCTCAGACGACCACTTTTCGATATATAGATAATAGATACGTAGGAAATTTGCAATACTCGTTTCGTAGTATAGATTATATTATATATGTGCACGTAGTTGTGGTATTAAGACTTAATGGTGGTAGTAGGAGCATGAGTACTAAAGGTAGAAATGAGCAGACATGGGATACAAAGAACGTAACCGAATGAGCGAAAAAGCAACTTGTACACAAACACACACACACTCTCTCTCTCTTTGTTTAGTTTACGATCTGGCTTGTCCTCTTTTCTCTTTCTCTGTCTGACTCTGGCATAGACGGCCTTCATCTTGTCGTCATCCAAAATCCAAGTCATGTCAAGTCGTCTACAACTAACTGTGAATTCGTTTTTTTTACTCAATTTTAATTTATCTGTTTTTGCTTTCAAGAATTTAATTACCACAAGGTAGACTGTTGCTCTATAGTCCTTTTGTAGAGGTCGTTCGTTATTGTTATTGTTATTACTCTGTATTGTCAGATATAAAACTATATAAAATAAAAATACAGAGGATTATTGAGAAGAAATTTTATATCTAGAATCTAGAATCTAAAATCTACAGGGAAAATATTATTATATATATATAGAATACATATGTATAAATAGGTAATATATCATAATGTACATGTAGACGACTTGCAACTCATTTTTATGGAGATGGATATTTGTGACTACCCTAATGAAAATGTGAGAGTTTTTGAACCTGTTTCAACATTTTTTTTTTGACAATTTCTACATTTTAATGACAGATGATGACTGATGATCTATTGAGATTTCAAATACGAAATCTCTAGACTCGGGTATAGAGTGTGGAGTACAGGGAAATAAAAATTTATGGGAAATACGAAAATACAATACTTTATAGTTTAAAATTTTTATGCTGAAATATATGGTATAGGTTAAAGAATTCGACCCTGTCAAAAATGTACTGGAATTTAGTTTTAGGGTATGTGCAGGCCGTCTACAGTGTAAACTTTACACTATATTCTCGACTTGTATATATATTATGTATGTGGATGTAATGGTTTTTTTTGCTCACTTTAATAGTTGTTCAAGATTGAGCAGGAGCATAGTTTTTACGACTATCCCTATACCCTTTTTAAATTGTTTGAGATCTCATTAAAAATATTTTTAAAATGGCTATATAACGGTTCCTTATTTTTCTCTGTCTGGGTCTTGTTATATAATGATATATTTTTTCTTGTACCATTATATAATACAATAATATTATATATTTGCCTCAATTATTGTTATTGTTCTGTTGTTTCTTCTGAAGCAAACAAGAAAGAAAAGTAGGGGTGAAGGGGAGAAATGAATTTGAAATTACAAGGAATGAGAATGATATAATACTATTAAAAAATTAGAAGAGGAATGAAGCTTTATTGTATGTACAATGCACAGAGTACATGATGGGAAAATGTAGAATCTAGAATCGAGAACCTATGTACTTTCAAAATACTATTGATGGCAGATTTAAGAAAGGAAAAAGAATTTTGTGATTTTATAAATTTTCTCCTGTAGTTTTTTTTTGGGATGTGTGTACAAATTCTGTTGTGGTTTTTCGGTATGTTTCGGTTCTTTAAGCGGCGAGGAAATTTTAGGAAATAAATACACAACCTTGGTTTAGTCAAAATTGAAAGAAAGAGTAGAAAAAGAATTTTGTTTTGACAAAGTCGTCTCAATGGATAATCCTAAACATCTCCTTCGTGCCGTTATATTATCATACTTGTAAATCCAAAACATACCATTTAACATTTTGCCTGTCTATTTTTTCGCACATTTTTTTTCTCGTCTTTTTTCCTTCACCTCGTATGAACCTCAAAGGGTTGTACATAATATGTATGCATGTATGTGTGTATGTGAACGTAGATATATGTTTCGTGCTATTCGGCGTAACGGGTTTTTATATGGCCTTTTCCTCAGATTTAGAATTTTATATTGAGCAGTTGTAGTAGTAACAGTAATCGTAGTAGTAGTCAGGCTAGACGATGCTATAACATTACTATAAATACATGTTCACATACCTAAGCGCATGTATACGTAAAATGTTGGAGGGATGAGACAGTATGAGATAGACGGTTTGGCATTTTTTCATGCGTACATATATAGTACGTAGTACGTACTGTACTCGCTGCATACAGCATACATAATATATTTGATACAGCGAGAAAAGTACCTATAAAAAACAGAGAGTGAGTGAGTCGGAGAGAAAGAGTAGTGAAAAAAAGAACGACGAGAAAAGTTGTGATGTTGCAAATACCAGTTTGTAAACATATCTTGTCATGTCATTTGAGAATTAAGATGTAAACGACGGCTAAAAGTGTCTATATTCTATACATATATATTACATGTGTATGTCGGCCTCTTTGCTGAGAGACAGAAAGAGCAAACGAGAAATATTATTCCTCTTTCCTTCAAAAGGTTTTTCTCACTCACTAAATCTATCTTACTATCTTTTTTTTCTTTTTTTGATCTCATTAATCTTACACCGTTAAAGATATAGACAACCAGAGAGATTTGAATAAGTGGTTGTGTGACATTATATGGCGTTGGTGATATCTTTCTATCAAGTAGTTGGTTAATCTAAGTGGATGGATATTTTTTGTAGAGCATTTTATGTATGATATGGCAAAATAGATAAAATGTTTACCACATTATGGGAAATGGGAAATCTAAACATATGGATATATTATTATAGATTATAGAACTTGTTTCTCTTTTTGTGTCTTGAAGAATGTCAAACTATGTAGTATGTTTTGACTAGATTTAGTTTTTTTTCAACTAATAAATACATATTTGTTATTTTATGAAATGTAATTACAATTACTCTAATTTATTTTTTTCTTGTTTTCTTTTGTCAATTTTATAGGTCCGAATTCTCCACCAAATTCAACCTCAACAAATGCACGCGATGCATACGCAGCATTGGAATTGTCTCGTGTCACAGCATTATGGAGTTTGTATGGAGGAAACGCGGCAGGGTTACCGGATCCCAAGGCTCCTCCTCAGCAAGAGGCACTCAATTTAGAAGTTCCTACACGAAATTCCGAAGGCGCACATACTCCTAAGGTAATTTATCCATTAGTTACCTGTTACCTATAATCCTTTTGATTTCTATTTACTTACTAAAATATTACAAAGTATTAGCATGTACATATTATGTATGTATATATATATGCATTTCCACACAAGGCAAATTCTAAATTGTCTCTATATATGTTTAAAAAATTACAGCAAGCAGAGCAGAAAGAAAACGGAAAAAGACATGAACATCATCACCACTCAAACAATAATAATAATAACAATAATAATAATAATATTACTAGCAATAATAATAACAATAGCATTGCACCACCACCACCTAAAAGAATGGCTATAGAAGACCCAGAAACTCCAGAAAGAGTATCAAAAGTGACATCAACACCACCATCTGGAGCCGCTATCCATGGAACTCATATAAAAATTAACTCTAGAGGTGACGGACGCGGAGTAGATACCTCTCTGGTCGTGTCTATGGAAATCAATGGAATCATGTATCAAGGGGTATTATTCGCTCAAGCGCCCACGCCGCTCGAACGAGCGTCTCGTGTTTCTTAAAAAAGTATAAATATAATAAATTAAATTATCTTTTTAACAAAAATTATTATTATTCATAATGTATGTATAATCTAAGGAAATAGTAAGAGAAATTTTAGCATTGTAAAACTGAACTACTATAAAAGTACATTATAATGTCTTACACAAAATGGGTAGTATAATATAATCATCGTAGTATATATTATATATATCTTTTGTTATAATCAACTAGGTACGTATGAATTCTTCATTATAGTTTTCACGGATACAAACAGACACAAACACACACATACATCCGAAAAAAGACAAAACAACTTTGTCTATCAACTATTTAATGTATAACATTTTTTCAAGCATATATATATTATAGTATAATAGAAGTAAAAGTTATTAAATTACACAAACAAGAGCGAACAAATCCAGTCGTATTGATTACATATTACTACTATACATGAAATATATTACAATATAGAGAGAGAAGATATAAAAAGTAAAATATATTATGATTTATGATGTAATCGTTGTTTTATTATTTAAGTATTGTTTTATATTATATTAATCGTTAGTTTGAAGTGAGAGGTTCCAATTTTTTATATGTATATGAATACAACTATAATATATATTATAGCAGGTCGTTTGAAAGTTTTACAAGCGTGTGTGTAGTGTGTAGTGGATAAAATGCATGGAAAGTTAAGAAAGGCTGCAACTTGAAAGATAATTAAAATGTTTGTGCAAGTGTCTCAAAAAAGTTGAAAACAATGTAGAATCCGTAAAAATGAATCAAAACTCCCATTTTGTGTTTTATAATCACTTTAAAGTCACTCTCTCGAAACCATATTATATATTATATGAAAATTAATCAGTATAAGAAATTACCGCTAATAAGATAAATAGTAATAGTCTATCATTTTTATTAAAAAATTGCAGTATATACACATAACACTCAAAATTGCATGTTTATTGTATATTAAAGCGCTGAGGAAAATAGTAAATTGATAGTCGTGTGAGTGGATACATGTGTACATATAACTTAGAATGGCAAAAAGAAAGGGAGAGAGTAAGAGAAATTAAAAGAAAGCCAGTGAAAGCAAAGTTCTAAATGAATCATAATATTATACATAACATAATATATATTATATAGGTAAACAGTGTTTGTAAAAAAAAACATTAAGTAATTGTATAAGTATAAGCAAAAGACAAAAGGAGGAGAAACACACAAATAGAGCAATGTAAAAAGTAGTAATAATGATATTGTTACTACTATACTGCTACAAACTACAAAATAAAATATTGTGTAATTTTTACTAAATGTAAGTATATTATGTAAAAAAAAAGTGCACTGCTACGTCATAGACATACATGTATAAGAGTTCAGTGCAATACACACAACACAATACACACACACAGATTAATCACTCATCACTAACTATTACTATTATTATAATATAAACTATATAATACATACTAAATATTTATTGTAATAAAATGATAATTACTACAATATTATTGTTAGTACTGAGCACTCACTATTTATATTATACATATACTTACATATATACACCATGCATCTGTAATGTGAAATGTATGTATTTAATCTATATAATATATATATTTAATATTCTAAATAGGTTGTTTTATCATCATTGTAGTTTTTATCCTGGTCTTTTTTTATTATTGTTTTCGTTGTTGGGTAGTTATTTATATATACACAGACTATATTTAACTATTGATCTTGTTACAATAATAATAATTACTATTATTATTAGTGTTTTTTGTTTTATTTGAACTCAAAAATGTACTTACTATGCATGTTATTTTAAACACTATAATATTTAATATTTTATCATTATGTAGATGCGAAACGTTTTTGGTGAGTCAATTTTCACACACACAATTTTGTCAGGAATAGAAATCCGTAATATTATAGATAATTGATATTTGCAAAAGAAAAGTGGGCAAGAGCGGAAAAAGGGGTTTTTTATTTTTGCCATAGACAAAGAGGATAATAATATTTCGGTCTCAATATTTGTTTTCTATTTATATAAAATAAGTTGTACTACATAATCATTACAAATCGAAGACAAACTGAAATATTGCAATATATAAAACATGTACAATGTACACTGTACAATTTCAGTTTTCATTGTAGATGTAAAGAAAACAAACTATATATTATTCTATAGCGTAATACTATAATATACATATGCCAACTATTTTTAGAGAAGCGTAATCATATCATGAAAACCAAAATGTTTTTTGCATTTATAATATTTATATTATATTGTTACATAATTATATAATGACAAATAAGAAACTCCAAGCAAAGCGCGTGGGAGTAAAAAAAATGCATGAGCATTAATCATTGTATGTGTATCAATTTTACCATGCATTGTTACAATATTATATATATGCATGTGCATGTACATTGCTATAACTGAAGTATTTTTAAGCCTATGTAACACATTTACACACAGACACATACACAAACTTGTACAATAAGAGCAATAAGCAGTGAAAACATTTTTGTAAATTTTTTTTTCTAAAGAAAAAGGTGAAAATGTAAGCATATAGTACATAAAATATTGTAGTAGAGTGAGACCTATACAGTTTTTCTTAGGAAGAAAAACAAAAAAATATATAAATGCATACAAAATACAATGATTACCGAACGGTATTATATTATTAGAGGTGCACATATTGTACTTTATATTATATTATTTCATAAAAGCAAAATCTTTAGTAATGGTAATTCTATTCAAAATACAAATAATATAGAGAAGAAATGAAAGAGATATTGTGCGTCACAAAAAATGTCGGTGACAATCTTATATTTAAAGAGAAGTGTACACTAAAGCTTATTGTCAGTTAAACTATATGCTGTCAATGACATGAGTATGACAATTTTACCTTGTTTTGTCGTTTACTTATACTACATATATATAATATATTATGTAGATTATTATGATGATGATGATTATTGTGCACATACTTATTATATATTATATTATATTATTATAATATTGTACGATGAACGATTTCCTAGTTAAAACAAAAGAAACAAAAAATACTACTAGTTAGTTAGTACTAAATATTTGCAATTTAAATTATTATAATAGGTTTAGAATATACTATTATTATGTATATATACTGTGTATGTATAAGGAAAACTGTAATATTACTATGAAATTTCATCAAATAAAAGAACAGAATAAAAAATATTATTACTTATCATATTGTAATAGAAAGCGTGTAATTTTGTAAGCATGTGTGTGTATTTTTTTCCCTTGTTCTATAGAGTGTTTGTGTACCGGGTAAATAAACGTTATTACTATGAGATATACATAAGACAAAAAGCGATACGTGTATATAATATTATAGATTATTATAGATTATATTGTGCAAGTATTTTTTAGAACACAGGCAAGAAGAATAAGTTATGTTATATTATATTATTCATGATTTGTAACTCTCAATATTAATATTGCTATAATGTATGATTATTATTATGATACAAATAATGATAATAATTCTATTATTGTTGTTTTATATTATTATTATACATTATGATTTATGATATTGGTAGTTTCCTGTAAAAAGGCAAACAGTGAAAAAAATAAATAAACATTGTCAGGTGAAATTAATTCTGTGCTGTGCTGTTTCTCTAACATTGCATAAGTAAAAAAAAAGCGCAAAAATTGATATAAAAACTTGTGTCATGCTGTCGATTATAAAAAGTAAAAACAAAAAAACGGTAATAAAAAATTTGACTAAACTATAAAAAAATATTATTCAATTGAAAAAAATTTAATTGTTTTCATACTATACAATCATAATATTATTATATTTGCCAGTTTATTTTTTCGCATTTTATGATTTATCAGAATGACAATAGAGAAATTATCATAGTTCTTTCTTTTACTATTGCGGATATCGGATATACATATATATATTTGTACATTGGTGTATTTTTGTACATGGACATTTGTTATGTATAATTTCTTTCGATTTCATTTTATAATAATATTATAGTTGATTAAAAAAAACAAAAACTGTAATACATATACAAGTATGCATATATTGTAGTCCATAAGTATGTATACATTCCACATCACTTGTATGTATTCAGTATTCTAATTTATACTGAATAATATCTCGTATTTTTTATATAATATAAAATACATGTTTCAAAATTTCAACGTGTAGATACATATTATATTAGATGCATCATAATATATATTATAATATACCTAATAATAAGCAAGCGATAACATAGTTTATTTATAAGAATATTCAAACATACCTTATAAAATCGAAAAAAAACGGGGTAAAAATTTCATCATAATTTTTATTAAATCCTCAATTCATATTGAGTCTGCATTTGCATCCCTTGGCTTAAATGAGATGGAAGATTTGAATATAGTTTAATTGGAAGATCCCAAATCATGGTTTCAATGTTAATTGAATTTGGTCCTTGCCATGTTTCTCCATCTAAAGAATCTGGAAATATATCAAAAGAAAGAAATACATTCATATTAGACGCATATTAGTATAATTACAATATAATATATGCATATACACGCATATGTTTAGATACACATATACTCAATCATATACACTATATACGCAGTAATACGCAGTAATGTACACAGCATATACGGGTAATACGCACTAGGGTAGTAGTAATAATAATATGTAATATGATACTACTTTGATACCTGGTTTTGGTGGTTCCAAAGGTTTCATATGAACATCTTTAAGGTCATTAGTACTGGTGACAAATTCAAAATGAAGTCTCCATTTTAAATTAATGAGGTCGGTATAAAAACTTGGAGTGACATGAAGAGGTACAGGTAGAATAAAATGTGACTGTTGATATCCAATACACATTTCATGAAACTTTGAATAAGAAGTTATGGATGGTTTTTGTCCTTCCGTTTT
The DNA here is from genome assembly GCA_034698265.1 of Sminthurinus aureus. NCBI lineage: Eukaryota > Metazoa > Arthropoda > Collembola > Symphypleona > Katiannidae > Sminthurinus > Sminthurinus aureus. Next base: position 84,090 of record JAQGBH010000044.1, read on the forward strand.
ACGACATTCTGGTGTAACTTCTTCAACACTTTGTAAAGTCACAGCATACTGAACACATGGAACATTAGATTCGGAAAAATCTAAAGATCCAACAATATCATCACCTAATTTATATGCTTGTTTAAATGCACAAAATTTCACTACGTGTCCACGAGCATTAGTCACATTATAAAACTTTTGATTTCTTTGTGATGTTACAAGTTGTAGAATTTGAAGAGCAGAATCAAGTGGTGATTCTTTTTCTTGATCTGATAGAAATGGATTAGACGGAGTTAAATCTTCACTATCATTTAAGCGAATAGCAGAATCCGTGAATTCTATTTTTTAAAACAAACATTTATATAGCAATATAAATATCATAATACATCATTTATATGTTGAAATGTCACTTGTTTGTAGATAACCATAATATAATGTGCATAATCATAATATAATGTGCATAATGCATAAGTAATTTTATACTTCTTAATTAATAATTTATAAATAACATATACCTTGAAGAACTAAAACACGAATTGGAACATTTAATAGTCGTATAGGTGAATTAATTCTTTGAGTTCCAATTGTAAGTTTATACGCATATTTTACAGTTTGTCCCCGGAATGATGGTGGTCCTTCCATGGGTAAGTTTTCTTTGTACCAAACTATATATATATTTCAGATTTTTTTGGAAAGAAGAAAGTAAAAAAGTGAATTTATGTAATAGGAACTATAATAATATTATGAATACATTGTATTGTGTAGACTATATACAGTACATGTCTCCAACTAATTTTGTAAACTATTCTGGTTTCTCTCTCTCTCTCTCTGTCTTTCTCTTACATGTTTTACTTTCTCCTGGAAGTAATCTTAAATCACAGAAAAGTATAGTTGGTTTGGTTGAAATGACAACACGGGCTGTAACATTTCCTCCTGTTATACCAGAACCACCAGTGGTAGATCCAGGATGATTTGCAAATCCATGGTCGACTCGACATGGAGCAAAAGATGTTCGACTATTTGTGACAGCTTGGTCTTCAGCTAATGATGATTGAGATGAAACAATGACTCTTGATTGACTAACCCAACATTTACAATGTATTTGAGCTGAAGCCCATGCAAGTACTTCCTCCTGTAAGAATGGTAATAATAATTATTTCAAATTTTAATTTTAAAATGAACAAGTGAAACCATAAAAATCTAACCATTTGAGTATAACATTATATTAAACCATGTAAAAACAAGTCAAATAATGACGTACTTGATCATTCCATTGTGATTTGGCATCTGGTGGAGGTGATGGATTTCTTATTGTAATTGAACATTCAACTACTTCTCCAGCTAAGTAAACTCCTTGTGTGACTCGAGCTGTGACTTCAATCATTATGACCTTAGATATATTTAAAGTAGATAGTTGACAATTATATTACTGATGTTTCTTCTTTTCTTTAGTGAACTATTTACAAATTTACAAAACTTGTAGTATGTTCTACTTTCTATTAGTTCCTGACTTCTTCACAAGTGTACGTATTCACGATAAACAATTATGATTTTTACGATAACTGAAAATACTGTTATGCATACTTACAATTAATTAAGTTAATGACAAGAGGATTTTAAATGACTAAATGTAGGACAGTAGTAAAAAATGACAATATGAAATCAGAAATCGCTGATTTTTTTTTTTTCAGTTTGTATCTCGCGGCGTATGTAAAATGAATATCTACTGCAGTAAATACATATGTATTATGAATTTAATATATATTTAATGAAAATTCTATAGACACGATTTCTTAAAACATCTTTTCTTCTTGTATACGTTTTTATCTTTATTTGTTTTTTTATAATTCTCTCACTATATGAAGCTTTTTGATAATAATAATATAAGAGTCGGTTCTTTTTTTCCCATTCCTTCCCATATTATATGTGTACACATTTTATAATCTGGCTGTGTCGAACGCATATTTATGTATACAACTTTTTCGTTGTAAAACTCTATTTTTTTGTACCTCTCATTAAATGTAACATATTATTATTACTTTATGGTTACTACTAAAACAAAATAGTTGTGATCATGTTTGCTATGTTTATAAATTCTCTATATTCTAATCGGCATAAATGTTTCATGTTTTTATAATTTTAACAAAACCGAAATCAAAAGTTCGACACAATATATTATGTTGTTTTTCTCATATAATATGAATTATAAATCATAATGTATGATGAATTTAAAACTCACAAATCGTTCTTACATAATATATATATACAGTCTTAACGAGGAAATAATGAAATGTTCATTATTTACTGTCAAGTTACATATAGCATATTACATAAAAGTATACATGAATACCATATAATATTATTATACTACTATATAAGTATATAGTCTCTTTTTTTCAGAAGTTGATTATTTTAATAATAACAATTATTACTTATAGCAGGAGTAGTATAATACTTCTACAAGGTGAACAATCTAAAAATAACAATAACATGTTGGTATTATTGTGATTATATAATTTTAACGCATTTCACATAATATAATATATTATTATTATACATTTTTTATGCTGCTCTTGTTCTTTCTACACACTGTGCAAAACTTTTGACTTCCTCTGAACACCTTAATGGTTGAGTAGCATTCAGAGAATAACATTCTGCGACTTTAGATCCTAATATTTTACATGAACCTTCATCTTTCTGCTTTGGAACTAATTGTTGCAAATTTTCAAGTTTAGTATTAAATTCTTCTTGCGATGCGAATGCGGATGCTACATACTGAAAATATGAGAAACAATAGAAAACACAAGGCATAAAGAATTATAATTTTTAGAAACATTTTCTAGTAACATATTATATGTGTCTCATATTTCTGAATCAGTTTATAAAAACGACAAAGGATAGTAAAAAAATAAATATTTAATACATACAATATCTATGCATAAAAATTGACATTTGACATACCCTTGATTCCAACTCTCTAAGTTTAGCAAGCCAAAGTTGATCATTTTGACGAATTTCTTGTTCTTTTTGTTGCCTAACCTTGTAAGCCGAAACAGTTTCAATTACAGGTTGACCAGTAGAACCAATATTTAAAATACCAGCAGTTTGAGTTGAACTACCACTTGGATTTGATGATGGTCTTAAAGGCTCCTCATTTTCATCTGTAGTTTTATTAAAAAAAATACAAAAACAAAGATCATAAACAATTTTTAATGTATTCTGCTAAAAACACTTGATCTGATAATATGATGTACATAATGTATGCGTAAAATTATAGTAGACACAAAGAGATAAGCAAATATATACTTGATTGGCATTTATGTATTATTATTATCATGATGAATAAATTCATTATAATACCTGCAATGTTTGTCGGTTCAAAATATGATGCAGGATCAGCAGTGCTTAATGGAGGTGCTTTTGGAGGTGGTGGCAGTGCAGATGAGCGAAGACGATTAACAACATCTTCTGTCACCTAGTATTAATTAAGAAATTCATTTAAATGATATGACTAAAGTTTTAATCATACTTTGACAATATATTGACTGTTGATATAAGAAGCCGGATATTTATGTTACAACTTGTGAGTATACACATAAAACAGACAGGAACAGAGAACTTTGAACTTTGAAGGTCTCATTATGCGTAACATATTAACTATTAACCCCAGAATGAATGAAAAATGAAATGGTATAAAATATTGTACTTTAAAATATAAAATACCTGAATTATTCTTGGATCATCATTTTTAACTGTTAATCTTCGTGTACTACTTGCACTAGCACCCATTTTCAATAAATAAATAATAAATATATAATTTTTTTATTAAAACAGTAATATGTATTATAGTAAACCACACTCTATTTTAATTTTAAATTCCTTCGGATTACATACAAAAAATATATATCAAGGTGGACCTTTGTTCATGTCAAATTTCTACATCTAATAAACTATAAACACAGTTATTTTTAACAAAAATATTTCACATTTATATAAAGAATTTGTTAAATCAAATTTTTTGTAGTTGTAGCTCAGCCCAATGTAATATGTAATGATTTTTGAATATTCAATATAGATTTGACTTTCCTTCCTTTTTGCTTTCGTCACATTATGATTTAATCGCTAACTTTAGGTTTAAAAATAGGAATAAAATTAAAACAACAAAGTTTATTATAATTAGGTGACTTAAAACGGTATAAATGCATGCGTAGTTGTGTATGTACATATTGCCATGTTTATCATATATGTACATAATATATGTATAGACCCTGAAACGTCTCAAAAATGTCTTGACGTTTATTAATTATTGCATACTCTTGGAGCTTGAAACATGATTTCTATGAAACCTGAATAAAATGTATACTTCAAGACTCTTGACTCTTGAATCAAGAGGTATATATTTGTTTGCATTTTGGCGATAACCATTATAAAATAGAGAACTATTTTTATTTTTTCTTCAAAAGGTTGCTTCATATAAAGCATATTATTATTATATATTACGTAGTATGTATATATGTGTGTGCACACAGATTCGTTAACATCAGAGATATATATGTAGATATTATAGTTTTCAAAACGTAGGTATACAAAAAGAGTTGTACAGATTATATTCTGTAGCAAAATAAATACTTGGTTGAATTAGAATAATTATTATGTAAAGAGCACTTTCAAAAAATTACAATGAAGAACAAGCATAACTTTTGGTTAAAAAAATTCTTACACAGTAAATAAAATCATAAGAAATGTAATATGACGATCACAAAAAAATACTTTTGGCAGTACATAATAATATGTAGAGTATAATATGTACTTAATCCATTCTACTATAATAAAACTCGGCAATGTTACTAATCATCATCTTCTTCTGGGTCTGGAGGAATTCTAACATCATCATCTTCAGATATTCCAAGAATTACATCAATCATGGAGTATAGGGATTCAATATTTTCTTCTTTATGAATATTTAAAGGAAAATATTTAACAAGGCTAAAATCATCAAGAACTTTTCCAATCCCAACTGTTAATTTAAGGTACTTTTTATTCCAATTTGAGTCATTTTCTTCAGATAAAATATCTTCAGAATCTGGATGGAAAAGAAAAAGCATTCAAAATTCAGAATCAAGTACCGTCAAGTCGGCTAATATCATACAGTGGAGGGTAATATCATACAGTATGTATACGCGTGTGTTCTTACGCGTTT
>JAQGBH010000045.1:0-89194 GCA_034698265.1 Sminthurinus aureus
AAAGTGACTTTAACTCTTCATTCAAATCAAACCCGAGTTAAATCGGCTGAGTTTTAGTGTTTTTATCACGAGTTGAAGGAAGTGCACTTCGAGATGAATTTCATCTCGTTTGGAGTGACTGACTTTCGACCTCTCCTGTGACCTTACTATTCAACATAGAAACTTGTAATTTGGTCACAATGTAGATGAAAGTCCATACTTTAATGTACGTTTTGCACTTTATGCAGAAAAACGTTTTAAAGGGGTTAAATTTGTGTTCGCCACAGTTACCTCAAAACCACAGATCCCCCAGTTAACCCTACAACATATTATGCATGTACCTGTATATTATGTACAAATTTTAATCGCAATCCCAACACTTTTATAAATGCAAAAATAAAAGTTATATAATACTAGTATTATGTGAAATGAATGGATGTTTGTTGGCGGTATGAATGTTAAAACAGATAATATAGTCTAGTTTTTTTAATCATGATTATATTATCCATTTGTTACTAAATTTATTACATGATGATGATTATTTGACTGCTCAAAATTACTCTCGCCAAACAATAATGAGGATTTTTTATAATAAATACCCTTTGAAAATGTAGAAGGGAAAGATGACGTTACGTTTGTTGTTAAGGCTACATTATTTTTGTTTCCATTTATTAATTGTAATGAAGGAGAGGAAGATGAAGATGATCCGGATGACGATCCTCGATGAGACGTAGAAACATGTGTAACATGTAAACCTGGAAGTCTATTGCTCCCAATATCAGAAGACATAATAGCAGCGGTAGAGGAAGATGATGATGTAGATGATTGTTGACTAGTTATTGGATTTGAAGGAATAATAGTATCACTTTGATTTGTAATATTACAGTTCAACATTTCATTACATTCATTTCCCGTGGAATCACTATGTCTTCGAGGTTGGCCTGACAACAGTCCTTCACGGTAGACTTCCAAAGATCTGTACAAGTAAGAAATAAGAAATATTTTCAATGACGTTATTGTGCTGACTGCACAACTAAATAATATGTACGACTAGTTACGCAGAAATGAGAATAATTTTTTTACAACGTTCAACTTAATTCACAATCTCCAAGTTCCAAAAATGCTTTACCTCAAGTACTGTCGTCTTGACTGTCTCTGTCTACAAACGGAGACGAGGTAACAAAAACATACAAGTGTTGTGAATCCAAGAAAAAAGCTCCAAGATTTAAAAAGGCTATTATTTTTGCCTCTCACTAGGACGTGTAAAACAATATAACTTGCTAGGGAGATAAAGCCTACGAGGAACACAATGAGATCTTTCCTGTCATCGACGTCAATATGGCTCCATCTACAAGTACAACTTTCTTCGGTCCCACTTGCACTCATGTGTACTGTTTTTGTTGATTGATAACTGGCAAATACTTCAGTACTTTGTACCAACTTTGTATTATAATATCGAATACAGACTACGGAACAATGTACTTTCTACATAATATAATATCTCGCCGTGCTTTCTCTAAACTTTCCACAACAAATACGAACAGAGTAAAGCACACGCCTTGTCAAACTTTCTGTCCTGTTGATATCCACGAGCACTGTGTATATGCAAAATTAAAATAAACTTTTTCACAAAAAGTTTGGAAACAAAGCCAAACTGTCTAGAGTCTAGACGTTCTTTTTCTTTTTTCTCTTTCCTTCTTTTCTCCTCAATTATCGTTTTTATCGTTGTTCAATTTTGTTTTTCTTTCTCTGGTATTTTCTTTTGTCTTGTCAACACTTCATGAGCACAAATGCACAATATAGTCAATTCCATCGACAGTTTAAAAATTCATCTGTCCTCAGTCTTCACCTTTGCCCTCTTGTATTCACCTTGTATAGTGTTCTTGTTACTTGCTATTTTGCGTGCTGACAACCTTGTGAAAATAAACAGTATGGCTCAAACTTGGCCACAAAATAAATACAGGACACAGATTTTACAATGTTCAATGTACACATTACACATGTAACTAGATACAAAGAGAAAAAGTGAGAGAAAGTGTGTGAGTGGAATGGAATTGAGAGAGCGAGAGCAACAAGTGGCTGGTTCCTACAGTTGACACGGATGAATGAATGGATAGATAGATAGATAGATAGATGGTTGGTTGGTTGGTTGGTTGGATGGATGGCTGGCTGGACGAAAGGAAGAGAGAGCAAGAGGGAAAAAAATTGAAGAGAGAGTGATAGAAAGAGACGAGAAGAGGATTTATCGATCGAATTTCTCAATTCGCAATCCGGTGACTGTTTCTTCACTCTGCGTCTCATGTACTTATAGGCCCTATTTTATATTATATTATTTTTTAGATATATTCCTCTTTACTCTCTGTGAACATTTTATATTTCATGCTTCACACACTCTCTCTGTGCTCCGTCTCAAGTCTCAATGTACATATTATGTTGTGTAGATTTTAGATTGTAGATACTGCAAACTTTGAGCTCTGTATATCTAATAATATTGCATGTACGTACACATGCATGCTGAATTCTCAATTCTCAATGTTCTGTATTCTAGATCTGTGTGGGCGAATGGAGAATGAAAAATGAATGAAGAACGGAGAGGGACACAGAACAGGCATTGCACATCATACATACAAGATACAGCGAGAAACAAGCAAACTGAAATGAAATGAAATGTAATGAAACTGAAACCCCGAGAAACAGAGAAAAGAGAGAAAGCAAATTAGAAAGAGAAAAGAGAATGGGATTAGAACACAAGCCGATGTGATGAAAAGAACTCGATTCTCAATTCTCAATTCTCCATTCACCATTCGTTCTCCTCATCTATAGTTTATACTTGATAGTTTTAGATCAAATGGGGTAATATAAAGTATAAAGTATAATCATCTCTACCTACAACCTACATGTAATGTGTAATGCATAATGTATAATATAACATCAGAAATAAAACATCATGTCATGCATTATTAGAAAGTTGATGAAAGGTAATACTTGGTTTTATGTTTTATGGTAATATGTAATACACGATATATTATTATATATTACATTGGGTATTATATTAAGTATTAAGTACAGTTCCACAAGTATATTAGCTCTTTTTTCATCCCGTTTTCGCATAATTTGATTCATTTGGAAGTTGGAGTCGTTTGAGTTACTGAGTTATTGAGTCTTTGAGACCCATGGAAAACGATGCAAAATGTACAATGTGCAGTGGATATTTGTAATTTGTAGGTATACTTAGGTGTAGATAATACCAACAATTATACCAATATACCGGGAAAAACACATACAATGTACAATGTACTTACTTATGTATTGAGTATTGAGCATAGAACTCTCTTGTGTACAATAATATAGGCGGTTCTCTCTCTGCCTGTGTCTCATTCTCTCTCCTTTCACCATCACCACACAGTCACACAATTATCTCCCTATCTAATCATATGAGCATTGAGCATGATGATATTACATACCGTACAAATACAACTTGATTGAATTTGCATAGCATGTGAAATGTAAATGTGGATGGAGTTTGCTCCAAACCCATGTATAGCGCGAGAAGAGAGAGAGAGAGAGAAAAAAAATATCATATAGCAACCAACTGGGAAATGGTCAAGAATTTTCTCCAGTTTCAGAGCTTTTGAGCATTGAGTATTGAGAGTACATCAACTCAGTACTTCGTGCACTCTGTAGACTGCATTCAGTGCTGAATGTACACAGTTTATATTATAGACAACTTGGATGTGGTCTGTACATTGTGCATACTATACATACTACATACATAAATAATACATGGGACATTGAACACATAGATATAGATCAGCAGCTGGCCTTCGGGATTAGAATTCAAGAAGATGTATGGAGACTCTCTGAAGACTGACGTCTGAAAAACAAAGTTCGCATATGCTCAATGTTCAATGTTCAACAACACTCAGCAGTCAGCAGCAGCTATACACAATACAAAGATATGTTAGATGATGTGTAGACCACTGTAGCAAATAATATATAATGTACTTGTAATTGAAGTTGGAATTGGAATTAGAATGTATAGTGTACTGTGAACTGATGCGAGAATAAATGGGGTATTTACTATTTACACTATATGAACTATTACATTATTGATTCTGTACAATGCACAATATTGTGTGGAGTGTAGAGTGGGGACTATGGAGTATGGATAAATAGAATTTGTGCAATTTGTGCACAATTACATCTCTAGGTAATCTAAATACGTACATCTATCTATTATAATCTATATATATCCATTATCCATTACCCGTGATATATACTGTATTTTGACATTAGACATTAGACATCCTGCTGCTTTGTCTTTTCTTTTTTTCTACACAGAGCAAACAGTAAATAGTAACTGTATTAGACTGTAATGATTATTAGACCACTACATACTACATACATTAAATGTTAAATAAGCTGATTGTGCTTTTAATTAATAAACATGAATGGAAACTTGACATTTAATTAACTGCTCACAGTTCCTTCCGTAATATAATAATTATTATTCATCATTCATCGCTTCAATGAATGAATGAACTAAATGAAATAAACTGCAACATGAGCTAGAACCTGGAATAGTTTCATAATCCAACATTCAACCCAATACCCAATAATAATAATTTCTACCTACCCAATATAAGAGGTAAAAAAGTTGCTCAGATACATGAACAGAATAAGTAAATATACTCTTGTTTACCAGTGATCAATGCAGTGTACAGTGTGTATACAAAATACAAAATGCATTTTTGATTTTGGATAATCCATAACCCATCATACAGTGACAATATATCCTTGACTGTGTGTGTGTGTAGTATAGATTGTAGATCAAAACAGGTTTACCTTTTACCTTCCTGTTCATTCCTACTAGTTACTAGTTACTAGTACCTCCAGCAAATGGCGAGTCCAATACCACCTATTACGATATTGTAGATAGATTGTGAATTGTGCACTGTACTGAGAATTCAAAGACAGAAGATACATAGACAATGTCCATGTCATTTCATACTTCACACGCTAAATCTTCTTGTGCTTGTTGCATGTTTGCTTAGCAACGTTCGTAGTTCGCAATACAAAATACAACTTACCTGTAATCTGTACATCTCAAATCTCAATAGATTTTCAGCTTTTCAGCTTTGTACCTACTTCATAAGGTTCATCTAAAATCTAATAAATGGGAGAATTATACAACATCAAACAGGTAATGTAGTTTCAGCTGGAGCACGAGCGGCCTCAAGGCTCTGCACCATCGTCTTTGTACATTGTACATATTTTTGCAACTCATGTGTTTATTGTTTACAAGTTTAGATTTCCAGATTAAAAATATAGGAAATAATATAAACGATGGGTGAACTCAGTGAGGTAAAGCTAGATAATTTCACTTCACACGATTAGTCCCAAATTCTAAATGCATATTACATACACTTCACATGTAACACAAAACACAACACATACATATTATGGTTCATGTTAGACGATGCATTGGAACTTGGAGTATCTCTCGGAAAAATACATGTACAATGCATGTATGTTTAATGAGAGGGCAGGCAGAATCAAAATCAAAGACAAAACTATGTACAATGTAAAATGTAATGTACACACCCCTGTCGAAGCCCTCTTCTTATATCTTGTACATAGTTATAGTAATTATTTGATATTCAAGCACTCTGATAAATGCATATTTTATATTGAATAGTCCTTTTTTATTTTCCATTTCCTTTGCATTAATCTCAAAAGTTGAGATTTTTATGCATGCATGTTTGTACGTAGAACGTAGAATGTACAATGCACAGTTTTCATTTACCACTCACTATGGACCGGTTTTGCCTGCAGATGAAATGTAATGTGAAAAAAAGTTGTTGAATTTCAACCTGTACTTGGTCTATTTGCAATTTTTGTACGTTTTACATTATACAAAATATTATACGCGTTGCTCAGTTAGAGTACATAACATTTTCTATTCAGTATTCATTAGAAAATAAGAAAACACGCTTCCTTGAGTCAGTCGTGAAGGAATATTTTTCCAGTATCGAGCATCGAGGATCGAGTGCAGAAAGGAACTTAATAATAATCATCTAAATTTTAGGGAATAATCCTTTAAAAAACAAATAAAATGGGGACTTGTTCCAGAAAAGGATCTTTGATCATTGGAATTTTTGAAATTGTGCGTCTTCTGTATATTTAAAATTTTAAATCAATATTGTTTTTACCAACCTTTTAAACAAACCTTTTTCTAAAACCAAAAATAACACAATTCTGATTTGACTATTATTTATATACTTTGTGCTTTGTCCGTAGTTTAGTAAAGGTTCGATATTTTTTGATTTAGATTGTGTACGGACTTGTCCTCATACTTTCGGGTCTTCTCTTCTCCATCTTTGAACTAAAACACGACGAATTTCTGGCAAAGTTGAAGGATTTGTTTTCTAGTATCGATGAACAGAAATGTAAGACATAATATTGAATTCTTTGTTTTTTTTAAGTGTAAAATGTTTGATATTATTTTTGACGTGTGTTTTTCTTTTTCAAAATGTGTTAACTTTTACAGCGGGATGGTTTCCAGTGGTCGCAATCATTACTATTTCCTTCTTTTCACTTCTACTGATTTCAGCTATTTCGCTAGTTGTTGGTGTAAAAAAGGTATTAAAAAGCACAAGAAAAGTTTAAAAATAATACAAAAATGCAACGAAAATACTAATTATTATTTTGATTTATGACTTTATTGGCAGTTAGCTAGAACTTGTTACTTGTTACATATAATATATAATACACAGTATGTAAATTACATGACAAAATATTATTTATATTACGTGTATTTTAACTGAGTGTTCCGTTTTGAATTTTCCAGTCCTCAACTTGTTTACTAAAGGTTTGGATGCTCATTAAAGGTCTATCAGATTTAATTTATATTGGTCTTGCTGTTGGATATTTTATCTACGGAGATCAAATTTCTGGGGAAGAACAAAAACCAGGAAACCCGAGCATTATTCCCTACATCGTCCTAGCAGTTGCACTTTTTATCGACGCTTTTTTCATCTCTGTTGTCTGCCTGTTTCACAGACACCTGAGATCCGTACAACTGGAGCAAAAAGATTACGAAGAAAGTATATGAAAATGAGTAACCAATTCATGTTTGTATTTTGTATATGTATGTTTGTTTGCCTGATTTTAATTAAGTAGCATATTATGTGTAATGTGTATAGTGTATAATGTGATTTTTTAATAAAAGTTTACCTACCATTTTCTATTGAAAAAGATGCGATTTTGATTGCTATCGAATTTTTTTAGTCTTTATTTCACATTGCTGATAATATCATGTACTTTACTTTTTTGCTTTGTACTTTCATGTTTAAAGAGCTAAAATGAAGAATAATCAGTAGAGTTTTACATCATATTATTATACAACATACTTCATAACTTATTGTACCATTACGCGAGTACAAATAGCTTTACTATCTTTTGGATAAGGCCGATACAAAAAAAGAATATTTTCTATTCCGCAAAAAGATTAATCACTCTATTTTCTTTGATTATTACGGTGTGCTGTGTGTGTAGTGTGTACTTTGTAAACATGTCTCCTGAAGAAACTAGGGACATTTTGTCATTCGAAAATGACAAGTAATTTCTTTTCATTTTCATGCATGGGTAAGTTCGTAGCAGCAATCAATAAAATTGTACTTTCCAAATACTTTTGAACATACGTATTTTATGCCAAAGTTTTAGATGAATTTTTTCTCTTATGTTTGTCAATAAGAATAATAATAATTGTTATTGCCATTTTATTTCGTCTTTAAAGGAACTTACTAAACTGTAGAATGAAGTGTTAATCAACTTAAATGTAGTAGAAATAAGAAACAAAAAAAATTACATGTTGTTTTTGCCGTTGCTGATTTTGAAAAATCAAAGTTCTAGTACCTTTTCTTGTTCTTTGTTCTCTGTAATAGTAACACAAAAGAATGATATTTAGTCGAAAGTTACATGAAACGGTACAAGTGGAAGCTGATCCATCCAATTTCTCTCCAAATTCAAAGTCAAATATCAAATCCTGTTCCAGAACAAGTGCCATTCCAACTGTTCAAAATGAAGTGGAAAATAGAGACAATGGCAACTGTCTGATACATCGAACGCTGAAAATAATTATTGTAGTTTCAAACTTTGCTGGAACTATCCCGTTGAGCTACTCCAAAACAACGAGAAGATTTCAAGTAACTGTTTATTCATGGAACTTTTGGGTCACTGTTCTTTCAGCAGGTTATTTTTTCTTTGCATGGTCGATTTACTTGAGTCTATTTACAAGCAGAACTCCAATAATACAAAGCGGGTATGTAAAATAAAAAAATATTAGGAAAAGCACATAGAAAGATGATTTATGATTATTATTTTTTATTTTAATGCAGTTTGCAAAAGCCATTGGAGTTGATGAAAAATGAAATTGAAAAGGACAAATCACTTACTCCATCGGCAATTTCCTCCATCATAACTTCTACCCGTATTGTGGAAAATATTCTACCGGTGGTGCAGATTTGTGGAATCATCATAAGTTGGCTACAAACTCGAAAGCTGGAGAAATATTTAAATAATTGGACAACCTTTGCCTCCAATTTTAGTCGTACATTCCCTGGTTATTCTAGTTCATATACTAATTTTAACGATCCTTCACGTTCCTTTTTCTTTCGACTATGGAAACGGAAATGGAATTGTTCAGTGTCTTTGGATTGGATATTGTACTTTTACATCGTGATGTCAATATTTTTTACAATAGTGACATTTAAACTCTTTGAAATCAAAATTGTTTCCGTTTTAGACATAATGATTGGTTTAGCAGCCTCTCTTGATATTTTTAGTTTGGATTTGGTAGATGATGTAAAGACGCTCCTTTTGTACCGAATGAATCGAAATGCTTTTAGACAGGTTCAAATTGAACTAACAAAATAATTACGAAATTTAACACAACAACGGTGGAGCAGTAAGAATAGTAAAAATAATATTGATTTGCTCATGCTTTTTTGTACAGATTTATTCAGGAATCCAATTTACAATTGATTCTTCTGACACTGCATTTGTCACAGCCAAAAAAACAATCACACGTTGGAAAAATCTCGTGATGGAAGCAAGAAATCAGTGTCATTTACTGAATAAATATGACGGACCAAGTCAACTGGTTTTCATCTCGTACTGTATTATTCTATGTACAGCAACGTTTTTCCTATTTTTAACTTGTCCACTGGGAAACAAATTTATAACGCCATTTTGTATCATGTGGGGATTTTTCACTACAATTCAATTAACTCGTCTGTACATTAAATTCTCCAGTGCGGAGTCTATCACATTTGAGGTTACAAAAAATGGACTTTAAGCTCTCCAATATTTAATATTATAATGACCTTGTTATTTTATACAGCCCATGCTGAAAACTATCATCAAATAAAAATACATTAAGTAAATACTGATAAATAACTCGCAATTATTTACGCTTAAATTAGGAAAAGAAAATTGCAGATATTCTCACCCTTCTGAATACAAATGACAAAGAAAACTTGTCACTTATACAGGTTCGTGCAATCCTATTTTTATTATAATACCGTATAACTTTATATTATAAAAAAATGAAAATAATTACGATTATTATTTCCAAGATGCTTTTTTATTTCATACCAGGTCAAATTTATTCATGATCTAATTTCCGCAAATCCATCAAGAATTCAATTTGGAAAATACATTGTAGTAAACAAAGGCTTACTTTTAACCGTAAGAAAAATGTCAATCAACAATTAAAATTCATTTTACACAGAAACATGAAAGAAAATCCTAGCGTCCACTGTAAACATTTTAATAGGTTATAAAAAAAGCGTCTAGAATCTACCATCAAGAACTAAAACAGAATTTAATTTTTTAAATTTAATTTTAGATTTTTAACCAAGTGGTGACTTATGTTATCATCATGATGCAATTTGTCCAAGGAAAAAGTAGTAATCAGTAAATTTTACAGTATGTATAGGTAAATATTTCGAGAGATTTTTACTACGCCACTAGTTCATCCTGAGAAAGAATACATGGAAAATGAAAAAACAACAAAAAAGTAGAAAAAAGAACACACATGACATGGATGTGTATTGATAATGTGTAGAACGAAAGCAATAAATAATATCATCCTCCTGAACTTCCCTTTCCCATTTGAGTTTAACCTGTATATTTTCAAAATGAATATAAATGATAAATTATATAATGTACAGGGAGCATGAGTTCAAACTTAGTGTGTTAAAATCTAACACCTGGACCCTGGACAAGGAAGCATGTAGTACCTAATACCCTATGCCCTTGAATAACACACAAGACATGTGTTCAAGAGTCTGGAGAGCACGTACAACTTTTACAGTTATTTAAATTTTTTTGTAAATTGTAAATAAAAATAAATATCCGCTAGTAGTATTGTAGTAACTGTTTGTTGTACCAAACGAATGTATGCAAATGTATACAGGTTGCCTATTGCATTTGAAGCATCTATGTATTATATAATATTCTATTTGAGTACAGAGAAAGGGAAAGTTGTGTATAGTGTGCCCTTTGTACACTAACCCTACACACCATACAGCTCAATAAGTACGAGGAACTACTGACAATGGACAGGTAGAAAGTCAAGGTTAGCGACAAAATACACCAGTTCCCGTTATAATTTGACAAGGAATAAGCATTTCGATGCTTATCTAAACGAAAAGGCCATGTTCCATATTAAAGACATGGAACATGGACGTATCGGTTAGATATGTCCAATTAGATTTGGTAGTTCAGAGTTCAGAATAACAGATTGACGCAAGATTTCTTGATTTTATCCTGATATACCTCAAATCGTAGAGAAAGAAAACATGGAGTAAGATCATGACTATATATATACAATATACATGACTGTATAATATATTTCACGTCATTTTATATGCAATGAGGAAAAATATGCTCTCAAATTTGAGATATCTATGTGAATCTATCTAAATAGGAAGAGGAAGGAAACTCCAAGTTTTATGAATAGAAAAGTGAAATGTGAGTGAAAGTGTATGGTTTATGACCTTGCTTGTTTGACTAAATCCTAAATTTCCTGATATATTTTGATACGTTGTTCATGTATTGGTATGAACTTTTCTGAGACTTATTGTCACCAATCACCAATATTAAAATCATTCACACACATCATATAACACACAAAGGTCAAACAGAGGTCCACTTTGCATATGTAACAAAACGGTATACAGATCTCTAGTTGAAGATAAAGAAAGCTGTCAAAATAATTATGTTAGAAATCCCTGAAGGTTACAAAACCGTTAGATTGCATATTAGAACCCTTTGACACCTGTTCCTCAAAATGAGGAAAAGGAAGAAGAGGAGTGAGAAAAGGAACCATGAAGCATATATAAAAACAAATTGTTTCCCTTCATTTGGTACTATTCTCAGGAAAATTCTAAGAGAAGGAAGTGACTGGGATTTAAAAAGTCCTTTTGAATTTAAAATATTGTCTGTGTATAAACTTGAAACGTGAATTGTGAAATTGTGAATTTTTAATTTTACACTGATGATGGAATAAATGTGCAACGCTAGTATTTTTCAAAACGTTATTTGACTTCAATCATCACAAAAATGACAGTCAAATTAACATTAATAGCTTTTGCTATTTGTGTAGTAGTTTTTAATTGTGAGTCAGCTCCAGTGGACGATGAGCAAAAACTGATGGCGGAATTTCAACAGTTTCTTACACAAGATTTTGCTCAAGATAGAAATTTCCAATCTGTAAGTCAAATTTTTTTAATTATATATTATATCATGACGTTAACATATTAAATTATACAAACTACACAACAGTAATATTTAGAGGTATTTGTTCAAAGCAGTTTTAAAAAACATTTTTGAATTACTATTTTTTCCATTTTCCATCCATTTTACTTGTACAGAGAAGTGGAGAGGATTTGAAAAGAAAACAATGGTTTTGGATAACTTACTGGAGAGAAAATTTAAAACCGCTAATCAGGGTACTATATATACTAGATGATTATTTTCTTTACATTTCTGTGTATACAGTGTATTAAAATAAGCAGTAAAAATCAGAAATTCTAAGTTTCTCATTACATTGTCTGTTTTTCAGATATTATTCGAGTTGTGGAAGGTACGACTAAAAGAATCTACTGCTGCCCTTCAAGAAATGCTCCAGGAAGAATTAATCAATTCAGGATTTAATACTGGTTCGAAAAGATAATTCAGTCAATTTCAGAAAAAATATCTATGTACAGGAGCAAATAATATGACTGGACTTCCACTATCATCTTTTGATTAGTCAATGTCAGCTTGTCGTGAAGACTCAAGTACATGGACGAACAAACTGAATTTTCTCGTTTTAGTCATCTATAGAGGAAAAACATGACTTCAAATTTTTATACATTGCCATTGTATTAATTATTATTATTCATAGTTATCGTTAAGTATTTAGATTGTTTTGTTTGTACTGTTTTATCATTGTTTGTACAGATCTATTTGTTATGTAATATGTATGTTCAATGTTTAAGCATTATTATTTTGTTATTGTTTTACCTACTGTAACTGTTTTGTTAATGAGCGTTGTGGCGGATAGTAAATGAATTTTTTGTCCTTTAGGTGAAAAACTTAAAATAAAAACTCTTTTACACAAAAGAATTATTATACCATCATCATTCACTTCATTCAATTTCCACTTCCATTCTCATATTTCATATTATATGCACCATCCATCATCAAATTATTATTATTAGACAAAAATGGTTGAAGATCTCAAGTCCACTCACGTAAGTAAACACATCAATTTGTATTTTTCCTGATTTTTTTCATTTCCACATCTTTTTATAGATAAAAAATGAAACTCAAAAGATTAACCAACTTACACACACACACACGTATGTACATTGGCTCCAGCGATAAAATGTTCCAGAAAAGTTAGAAGTAGGTATAAAACATAAACTAGATACTATATTATACACAATTTATAATGTTGGCAACCAACTATATATAAATTATAAATGTATACCGGAGAAGTTTCTTTGGATTTCTTATCACCATACAAAAGTCCACTTATTTTCTATCTTTGTGTCAAGTTTACTTATAAAATAGTGCTGCTGTACTAAATATCCCTACACACATATTATAATTTATAATATGTATCATACATCATCCATCACAGCTTAGTGTGTAGAACGAACAATATATTATTATGTTGTGTATTCTAATGAGATGTCTCAATTATTCTTTGAAAAAAATAAGTTAACATTCCCTATAGTACTATCTGTTTACAGTCTCTTGTCTAGTCTACTACTGTTGTTGACACATCTACAGATATATATCTAATATACTAATATCTATATAGAAGTACATTTTTTCCATTTCTACTGCGTAAAATATTTTTCTTTCCCCTAGTCACTAGGAAAAGACATTTGAAGACAGTTCTATTTGATTCCTCAAACTGAAACGACAATTCAATAAAATCATGGAGAAATTCCACAGCGTTCTTTTGCTTTTTCTAGTACTTGGATTTACAAGTTGGATAGGTAAAATTAAAGACACAAAAGTGTACTATAATCAATACAATAAAGAACAAGAACAAGAATTATTATTACTAATTACCATTACCAAGTATATTATATATTATATAATGTACTTTAGTACAAAAAATGACTTGTCATTTTTAACATTAAACTATTTACAGTGGAGAGTGGAACACCAGCTCAAAAAGGAGCAGAAAAGAAGCCAACAAGAAATGACCTGACAGACGAATCACCCCCAACAACGACAGCCAATGTGATTGACACAACTCTTGACACAAATTCAGAAGATGACAATTTGCAAAATATAACTATCACTCCTATCGGATCCTTTGGTAAGAAACAAGAGACATACATGCATCCATTTTCTAGATACTAGATAATTGAGAATTTAGTATCTATTAGATAAAAGAATATATTATAAATTGAAATCAAAATGAAAATGTTACTCCTCAAGGTTTCTAAATTTCTCATTATTTAAAAGGGGTTCAATGCAATACAAACTGCTCAAAGATTGGTCACCATGGAAAAGAATATTCTTACTACTTTTGCTATTCAAGTGATTACTGGGATTATTGCTCACCCAAACTTGGATTTGACTACAGAGGAGAAGAGTGTAAAGACCAATGTGCCATTCGGTAAATAACATGATAATTTGATCCACATGCATTATTTTCATATTTTTTCAAAACTTCATAACACTTTTTCTCAAGCTATAGTTGATATATTTTTTATCTTAAGTGCATTCTCAATTCTCAATAGCCTCTAATATTGTTTGTATTTTAATTTTTTTACTTTCAGGGAAGGGGTGTCATACAAATGGTGTCATACGACTGATGGAACATGGGGATATTGTACCTAAAAAATTGTCTCAAGTTGTTCCAGTATAGCTCAAATTTTTATTTATATGATGAGAGATGGGACAAAAACATTTTTAAACTGAGTAACAACTTGCGTTATATTATTTTATATTTATCGTGGCCTAAACTATAAACGTATAAAATAACCGTCAAAGTAAACATTATCATTTGAAAGAGAAGCGTTTTTATTTGTTATTTGCTATATACAATGAACACCTCTTCATTCTTCATATAATCTTTAAAAATAATATATTATATAACATAGGTACTTTTTGATGAAATGTAAATGATCTATTTATCCATAAAACTTATTCAATACCAATCAAAAGAAACAATAATATTTTCTAACAATAAAATGATTTTACATACATGTATTTAAAAAAATATGTCGATTTTCTGTCTCGTGAATTGCAAATCCTATAAAATATATGTAAACAAAGCACCAAACCCTATCAAATATAATACTAAAACTTACGAACTCAACAGATGCTAAATATTATTTACATAGTATGTCACAGGTGGCAGGAGTTTAAATATAAAAACAGTTAAAAAGCATAAAATTATCGATAGTCAATAATTGTTGTAAAGTGTAAGCTAAGCTAAGGTATAACAACAAAAGGTTCATAAATAAAAAGGTGTACTCAGTACTCAGTACTTTTTGCATATTATCACATGTAAGTACATCGTATAAACAATTTTAAACAGTAGACGAAAAATTTCAGACTATAAGCATGACTTGGTGTGGTAGAAACTAGACATTATTATTATCATGTGTTATGCGTAAGTATTATTATACAAATTAGATAATAGAGCACCATAATAAAAAAAATTAATTCATAAAACGTTTACATTTTCCAGTTCCACATTTACATGGTATTTTCCTTTCTCCATTTTTCGCATTCGCCAACGGTAGATTATAAAACCAAGTGATTTCTTCTCCAGCTGCAATTTTTTTTATCGCACTGATGACAACGTGTATTTCGTTGTTTAGTTTCACTACCACACTTTTAGAATTCGGCTAAAAAATATCAAAGTGCAATGTATACTAATTGAGAGGAGAATACTGAATGCATGCAAAAAGGTGAAAATTTTTACTTCTTATGCTTGAACCATTTACTAAAGTTTTAGAAACTCAACTGTTGAAGAAATGCAAAATACTTAAAGAATCAGGGAAACAGTATGTTCGAAAGATTAACAGAAAAAAAAACAACTTACTTCACAAGAGTGATTGCAGTATTTGGCAATATTGGCATAATTGTCATCGGTGGCATCCAGTGTAATATCCTCGTCAATTGTGTACATGTAATCTTTGAATATCCCTTGTGATTCATAAAGTTTTTCTTGATAGTCAACATAAAATGTGGGAATTTTCTACCAGAATAATGAAAAAAACAGAGCGAAAATAAACTTGAAGTAATAATAGGCTAAAACTTTTGTAACATAATAGTATAGAAAAAAAGATCACATTTTTCTTTTGACTCGATGCGAATTTCCATCTTTTGTATGGAATACACAAAATAGATGAATGATGAGAGCTACTAAGTTACGGTAATGATAATAAAAAATATATAACGAAAGAAAAACGAATATTACCTTTCCTACATATTCTACGATATACTGCCCTTTTGGAATATCTACTTTACAAGTAACTCCAAAATGGTCTATTGACGAATAAATTTTGACCAATTGATTCTGATAAAAATCTTGCATCTTGCCCCACGTAAATGTATTCGCTCGTGGATACCATTCCGGAATATCCCTAAAAAATAAAAAGTAAAAGAAATAATGTAGCACGAAATCGTAGACTTGTATTTCATATTTCAAATAATGATAAAAAGTAAAGAAAAAAACATTGCATTGCTGAAAAGAATTAGACTTAATAATATACATACTTATTAACTGGCTTTACTGGTCTTTTTGATCTTGAAGTTGTTTGATCAGGACTACTTGGGACAAGAGGTTCTACTTCACTTTCCACATTTTCTGGTTTATTCACAGGAGTTTCATGATCAATATTTTTATTTGCAACATCTTCTTCAATTCCAAGTACGTCGGCTTCAAAATCATTATCATCACATGTCTCCAAAGTTAAGTCAATCACTTCACCATGTGAATCATCCTCCAGTAGTGGCTCTATGTAGTTTAGATTTTTTGTCGGTACATTATGAAAAGAAAGATGTTGTGGATAAAGAGCAGTTTTCAAAACATTATTTGACCATTCAGCCATAGACATTGGAAGACAATAATTAGGATGATGAAGTTGCTCGCGTCTTGAATACCAATACATCATGTCCTTTAAAAGCACAAAAATAAACATTCCAAAATTATTATATTTGTAGTAGTACATACAGAGTATGTACTGTTTGAAAAGTTGATTGACGTAAAATGCATTGTAAATTATAAATGATACAAAATGACGTGAATGTACATTGTGCAAATTGAGTAAGTGTTGATGCGTTTAGGTTTGACTTACTGATCGTGAGATTTGTGCCATATTTGGGATGCTTTTTTAGAATAAATTAAAAAACTCAAAACTTAATGAACTTTTCAAAGGTAATAAATCACACGTATAAAACCTGTAAAAGAATAAAAAAGAAAATAATATAATAATTATTATTGATTATTTTACGTGGTAATATATTATTGATTATTGGCATACAATAAGCAATGTATTATGGCAACTGGCAACTGAAAGTAAAAGATAATTTGTAACTTTGTAACTTACACGGCACTATGCACTGTACATTACACAAATCAAAATGCAAATACTAATTTTGTAAAATAAACCAATGAAATGATGGTTTTGCTTTGGCCTAATAATGTTGTCAATCAAGTACCAAATTTAACAATAAAAACTGAAACTAAGATCTAAAACTTGCATGAAAGCTACTGTGTAACAGATTATTCAATATTCACTGCACTGTTTATTTTAACAAAATCATTTGTTGTCAATTTTCTGGGTTTCTTGTCTTAACATCATAACCAACAGTGTACCGTCGTCAAAACGCTCGTAAAACTTTTTAGAAAAATGTAAATTATTACAGATAAAAAATACCGAAAGGAGTGAAAAAACTGGCCGTTGTAGTTTCATTTAGTCAGATACACATAAAAATTCTTTGAAATCGAACTAAGTACTTCCCAAAATGCAAATTCTACACCGGACCTCATTTCAAAGACTCACTGTTATGGAAAACTCCATCACCAAACACAAATATTATGCTGCAATGCATGTAAATCACAAAATTCCGCACATCCGACTGTGCATAAAATACACAAATACTAAGTAATTTCCATTTTATGATAATAAAATACTACACTGGAATGTAGAGATATCACAGAACTCTACTTTTTTTTTAGTAATCACTCATCGCTCATCACTGATGAGTGATGACTCATCGCAAAAAAAAATTTAAAATGTCAAATCTCGCGCAATTAGAACTTCGTACAAGGACATCTTAGACGCTCGTCAACATCTATATTAAACGTTTTTTGTGAGCTTTTTACACAATTTTTATTTTGGCATGGAGATGCTTTTAAACGTTTTTTGTGCATGTGGTCTATTTTACAAATGAAATGGTTTGTGGTGGTTTATTTTTACTTATTATTTACAAAACTAAGAACAGTGTACAAAATTTACAAAATGTTTACACAACATGAAAAAAATATTCGTTTAGGGTGTAAAACCCGATTCAAAAATTTCTTGTGAAGACGTAATATTACATTCCAGTCCTAAAATCTGAAGTTGGATGCATTTTTAAGTCCTCTCCCCCACAAGAAAATTTTATGGGAAGTTGTCGAATGGACTCATAATACGTCTCAGGCCTGACATGTCAAAGTCATTAGGGAGTAAGTCCATCATCTGTCCTTTGTTTTGTATATTTACACAGTACACAAACAGTAAATGAAAGAATGCATGTGATTCGTACATCAAGTACCAAATCAAGTCGTATAATAAAATCGATCTTGTTTCATTTGGAATTTGTTTGTGTCTGTATAATATAGAATAGAATTTCACTTGCCATGGTACCTGGTGCCAATTAAAATTATGAGTACATACCAGACATGATTTGAGCCCTGTTGAAAAAATGGGGGATAAATTAAGGTTGTGCTTTTGATACTATGATACATACTATCATAGTATTACTATGATACATGAGATATTCAAAATGGTTGCCCTTTTTTGTTTCTAGAACGGAGTAAAGCTCCTGGACCTGGCATTTGGAAAGAAATCAAAAAGAAAACGGACAGCGGAACCGAATTCGGACCTCTTGAATTTTATGATGATTATGATGACAAAAAATACTACAAGCCAACATGTTACCCATCCGATTATTATCCACGTAATAGCAATAATAATTATATTTACTTTTATTAGATAATACAACTAAACGAGTTTATGATTTCTAATAATCTAATATCACTATTCAAATTGTTATAGACGCATGAGCATTGAGCATATAATTTAATTTGTATTTTGATACGTACTTTAGATGAATATGATTACAGTAAAAATTATTCACAGCAACATCTCGAGGTTAAAACTACAAGAAACAATAAGGAAGAAATACATAAAAAAATTCCTGAATCAACTCCAATTAATGAACATTTGTCACCCTCTAGTCTATTTTCAGAAAACTCTGGATTTTATTCCATATCTCGTCGTTCATACAAATCTCAAAGATCACCGTCAAATTATCTATACATTCCTAAATGTGGATGTAATTCTGGAGAAACTAAAATAATTTGTATTCCTCGATCATCAAATGTTGTACCTACTCCAAATACCCTGAACGTTCATAATGGACCATCAATATCAATTTCAATTCCAGCTCCAGTTCCTCAAAGTTTCCCAACAAATCATAACAATACTAATAATTTTTCACATCAACCACCAGACTTGAAAGTAAATAACAGAACTTCAAAATCAAATTGTACAACACAATACAACCATTGTAATTTTTACTGCACAACTTTACCAAATAAATTATCAAGGACGAAAAAAAATATGGATTGTGATTCCATATCTGCAAAAGCTTCTAATGCTAATGACTTTTTACAACAGCAACAACGACAACAAGAAAATCCAATGCTTAAAAATAATTATATAAAAATTGATTCCCAAAATCACAGACCAGCAACAGTGGCTGAAAATTCGACAAGAAAAGTCTACTGGAAAACATGCAGAGCTCGCAGCACATCTCCTGAACGAAAAAGTCGGAAATTTTCTTCAGTGGGAAAGAATCCAAAACTATTTGCAGAAAATGTACAACAAAAAAATGACTTTCAAAGCTTTAGTTTACGTGAGAATTTGTCCGTTCATAAATCTAATTCTACAACAAATGTCACGGCGCAAAATCCAGAAAATCCAGAGAATGTCAAATCTAAATTATTATTGCCAATAGAAAAGATTCAAAATGATAAAAATTCAACCCAATCTCAAGTAAACTTGATGGATATAAAAAATGGGAAATCTCTTAGCAGCCAGCTTGACGAAAATAACAATATTACCCAAGAAGAATCGTCTAAAACAATTAATTTGAAGAGAACAGAAAGTAAAAGTAATTTTAATTTTAATTCAAAAAATCGCAGAAATTGGAGGCAAACCCCAGATCGAAAAAAAAGTATTCAAAGTAGTTATCAAAAATCCCATCCATCACTCATTGCAAATTTCATAAAACAAGAGCAAAAGCAGCAAAATCAATCCGCAACAAAGACTGATACTAACAATCTTTTAACAATAGACAGCTTCACAGCTGCATTAGTCGCTTCCATCGTCCAAGAAAAAAGTCAGAGATCAAATGTGAGGAAAATTCGTAATCGGAGACGAGTTTCACAAAAATGTACAAAAAATCGACGAATTAGAATTCGTAATGGAAAATCTCATCCCATTTACTCTGAAAAAAATCAAACAAATTCATGGATTAAGACCAATATCAATAATAATATTATTAGTATCCATTCTAATGAAAACTCTGCTTTCGGTCAAAATGACCATGTGTACAACTCAGATTCTTATCAAAATCAAGAGCTTGATGTGCCCTCTCGTTTATCGTCTGCTTCAGCTCAAGTACCGAATGAAAATACTGATAAAATAGATGACGATACGAATGGGATTTTGGTTCAACATTCTGACAAAAACTTGGGAGCGGAGATCAAAGTTGTAGATAATGATGCGGATGAAAAGGTAGATAAATCAAACATTGATGCAAATCTTGAAACGAAAACTGAATTAAATTCAAATAGGACAATAGTATTTGATGAAAAACAAAAGAAAGAAGAAATGTTGTTAAAAACTGATGAATCTGATGAACCCGACTATCCTCCTGAAAGATTTAATTATTTCACTATCAAAGATCAGAATTATTATACGTCTTTGACTGTGGAGACGAAAGATTTTCCTTCTACAAGTTTTGATAATAAGGTCATATTAAAGACAAAAAGTTTTGATGTCCTAGGAAAAGCATCAGTCTTTAATCCTAAAGAAGGAGAAAGAATGAGTAATATTCCCCAAAATTCAGAGTCAGAATTCATAGAAGTCAACAAAGAATCTAAATTCAAAAGTGATTCACAATTTCACGCTTCAAATGTCGTTCAACCCACAACCAATTGCAAATCCTGTTCTCAATTGATTTCACGCACAGCCTCCAAAAATAGTTGTGAAACGGAGGCGCTTCACCAACTTAAACAATATGGGCAGTATGGAGATACGAAAATAACAGTTGAAAATTCTGACAAATGTTCAGTCTCGAGTGACTCAAGTGATCCATCCATTTTAAAACAGTTTCAGCGGTCCAAGGTCAAAAACGGACTAAAATGTAGAGACAATGATAAGGAAACGTTTGTTGTTCGAAAGTTGTTGGGACTAAAGAGGCGTCACTGTGTAAAACATCAACACCAACATCAATATCATCAACAACCAGAACTAATTGTAATGCCCATGTTTCCACAATTCGATCCATCGGATGACCAATTTAAAAAAATTGTTATTAAAAAATGCGGTGATACGGGGAAACACAAAGTGATCATCTATAAAGACAGTCGTTTGGGAAAATCGCGAATTTCCTGTAGGAGTCAAAGACATGTTTCCTGTATGAATTGTCCAAATTGTGGGAGTGGTTGTCAACCACAACAACAACAACCACCCACCCTTCCAATCCTTTGTCCACCCACTTCAAATCCCTTCCCTTTGAATGACTATGCTTCAATCCTTAGTAGTGCTCTTCAAAATGCTCAACAGAGGGAAGCTCAAGTCATTTTTCAAATGCATCAGCAACAGCAACAACAACAACAACAAACAAATCCTGTAAATCCCTTCAACTTTGGTCAACAATTTGGACAATTTGGTGGACCCCTGCTGGATTATGAAAATAAAAATGCTCCTAGTTTTCCATATCAAACTTTTCAACAACAAAACGTAGCAACACCACTACTAACGCCACCAGCCTCTGAAATTAAAACGGTTAATTATCCTCCATCAGAATCAAACGGAAGAGCAACCACACCCAAAAATACCACAAAAGATAATAACTCGAATCCTAATTCCAATCCCAATCCCAATTCTGAACAACAAAGGCAGCAAAAAGACAATCAGCAGGCTCAGACTCAGGCTCAGGCTGGAACTACAACAACACATGTCAGTTTTGTAAGTCCAGCCGCATCCACAGCAGATTCAGTAGCACAACCAGTAGTAAATCAAATGGGAGTTGGAGGAACAACGCCAACAAATCCACAAGGAGGAGTAGGTATGATGAACCAAATGCCAAATCCAATGTTTAATCAAATGGGAGGATTTTCAATGGGTGGAGCAGGTATGCTAGCAGGAGGAATAGGAACTCCAGCGGGATTAGGATTAGGACCTGGAGCCGCTAATTATGCATACCCCTATTGGCAACCACCATTAATAAATGAAGCCCTTACTGCCCTTGCAGAAGCAGTTATGAAAGAGAGAGCTCGCGAAGAAGCAGCTGCTGCTGTAGCACAGGCTAAGAAGAATGAAGAGGATGAGCAAGAGTGTGAAGATGAAGACGGAGGTGGGATAAATTATAAAGTTGGGATCCCTTCAGAATGGTGCACGTTTAAAAGTACGCCATCTTGTGAGATGACTGGTTGTCAATCCTGTCGATGTTCTTCTAGTCCAAATCCCGGTTCCGGTTGTTGTTGTTGTTGCTCTTCTTCTCCTCGAAGAAGAATACGCAAGAAAACTTATACCATTGAACCAAATCCTTTATTTTGGGGAAATCCAAAATGTGCATCAACCTTTAAATCCCATCTTTTAGGTGGTAGTCATAATAACAATAGTAATAATAATAGTGAAGACATTGTGAATTTTGGATCCGGGTCAAAATCAAATTCGAATTCTGGATCTCCTTACTCAAGAAAAGGAAATAGAAATAAAAGTAGTAGCCAATCTTCTTCTGATAGTGATATGGAAGATGATTCTGGTGGCGGTGGTCGTGGTGGAACTTCCAAATCTCGATCCAATAGAAATAATAGAAAAAATGTTGGATATCAAAATCAATATCAAGATTCCGAATCTGGATATGTATCCAAACATGATCATAGTCAGAATCAGAATCAGAATCACAGTCAGAGTTATGCACAAGAACAATTTGGCACCAGGTCAAGTTCTAAAAAACACTCTAGAACTAATTCAAGACACGATTTTCAGGATTTAAACTCTGCAGCGAGTCATCAGAATATGAATAGTTTCTCCACTTTAAGCCACTTCAATCCTCTTCAACTGCCTGGAGCACCGTCTATGGACATGAGACCGTATAAACTTCCTCCAGTTGACCCATTCCCATTCTTTCGCCTTCCTCTTCCAGCTCGTCCACCTCGAAGTGCAACCTTTGATTTAAATGGAGTACAAAGTCAATCCACTGTCAAGGAAATTCATGGAGAAACTTCCAAAACATTTCCAAGTGCAACCTCAACCTCACAAAATCCAAATCCAAACTCGAATCCGATTCCGAGTCAAAGTCAAAGTCATAGTCATGATAATATTCAGTCATCTACACCAATCAAAACTCCTTCAAAAACATCCACAAATACTACAGCTAGTCATCACCATCATCATCATCATCACCATCACCATAAACGTCAACCTCATGCTGGACTGGGTAGTGGAAAAACCCCCGAGTTTGCTGACCTCCCGACCAAAAACATGTCAAATTCTCCACTTCACTACTCTACTCATGGTCAATTAGAAATTCATGAAACTTCCTACAATCCCACTTATATTATAAATGGAAGAAGAAAATCGGAAACAGAAAACAAACCACAAGATAAACCACTATCACGTCAACCTCTTGGACTATTTGGACCTGCAACAGAAGATGAAATGCAGGCTTTGCAGGCAATCGGGGCGATTGGTCAAGTAGAACCTAATCAAGTTGGTTCAGGTGGCGTGATTCAAGGAGAACGAGGTACTAGTCCAGCTCCAGTTGGTCCAGATGGTAATATTATTATTGGTACTGGTATTGGTCTAGAGACTGGAGTAGGAGCCGGTGCATTGAGTGCTGATCAGAAAGAAAAACCAAATGAAAATCCAACTACTACTGCTACTGCTACAACTGAGACGGTTCAAAAAGTAGAGAAGGGAAATGCAAAAGGAGTGCAAGTCCAGGTATTTGCATTTTCCATTTATCCTTTATGTTTAATGTTAAGCACACCATTTTTACACAAATTGACGTCTAATCTACAGTTCTCTCCCCTCTTTTCCATTATGTCACTATGTGTAGGCGAAACCCTCAATGATTCTTCTCTTAGACGATTGTTGCAGCTGTGAGAAAGTCTGTCCACCAAATTGTGGGATGAGACGAAGAAGATCTCGAACCTGTATGAATAAACGTAGACCTTTGCGAGGACGATTTGATACTTCTGTTTCATCTGGAGAAGAGGATGACTGCTGTTATGGAATGGGAAGATCACCCAAACCAAATGAGTGTAATATGAGACAGGGTACCTTCATGAATCAAAATAGACCAATGCCTCCCTCTTGTATGAAACCTTGTCGGAAACCAAAGAAAGTTTGTTGTTCTCCATGCCCTCCTGGCCCTGGCTCTGGATCTGTCCAGCTCCCTCCGTCCTCAATAAGAACACCAATCCTATCCTATCCATATCCACATCCACGAAAACAGACGGTGTCCTGTCGCCTTCGAAAAAAGAAGAGCTGTCAAAAGGATCCGTCTGCGGAATATTTTGTAGACCAGCAGATGACAGCTCAGTGTTTTCCTCATGTTTATGGGGGTCAAAGTCCTCCAATTTATTCACCTTATTCACCCGCAGCACTATCTTATGTACAGCATCCACATTCACATCCACACGCTTATCCGCATCTTCAGTCCACCATGTCTCGTGGGGGTGTGGCTAATCTCACGGTTGCTCCTCAACTTCCTCCAGGATATCAGGCACAGATTGCGGCTGAATTTGAAGCACAACTCATTCCCATTGTCCAGGCTCAAATGCAAATGCATCGGGTGTTTCAAAATCAATGTCAAGCTGTTGCAAGTAACATTTATGGAGGATATGCTGGTTGCAATCAACCCCAAAAAATCAAGACGAGTATGGATTTATATCCTCCTGCAAGTGAACTTTTGTACACACAACAACAACAACAGCAATCTCACCAGCAGGAATTTCCTTGTGCCAGTCCAATGTCAATGCCCATGTCAATGCCAATGCAATATGGTAATGAGGAGGAAGATGAAGATGTGGAAGAACGAGGAAGAGGTCGAAGGCCACAACAAGGACAGGGACAGGGTTGGCATGGATATCAAGTTTTGACACCCCCTCAACAATTTCAATCCAACTATCGGGATTATGTAAGAAGCATCTTTAACCTTTAACAAATTTCTTTATTTTGTATTTTTGTTTAATTTTGAGGCATTTTGTCTGTATCAATCCAGTCAGTATTTTTGTTTTGATTTATTTCTTGCTCATTGGTGCTTTTCAGAACATGTGCAGCAAAAGTAAGACAAGTAGTAAACGGAGAGTCACGGGAAGTCGGAAATGCTAGATACTAATAAAAATTCAATTTGTTTTCTAAATTCCAAATAAAAACACATCAACAATAGAATTTTGTACATGAGAATGTAATTTGTCATTTGTCATTTGTATATTTAACGATCCATCAAAGGTCCTGAGAGTAGTAGATTTGACTCGGAATTTTTCCCGAGTGGGCATCGACCACCATTGGGACATGAAGGACTCAAGTTCAAATATTTGTACTGAGATTTTTTAAATGTAGAACTAAGCATTGGCATTGTATAATTCTGAGCTTCAACAGTCTCTGTTTTTGAGATTTGTACTGGTGCTGGTGTCTTCAGTACTGTCGGAGCAGCAGAAGAAGAAGTATTGCCGCCATTTTGATTCGTCTTTTCTATATTTGCAACGTTGGTGTCCTCCGGAGCTGCTGATTTGAAAGAGTTTGTTTGCTTTCCAACTTGATCATTAGAAACTAGACTCCTTCGTCGCTGACTACTGACATTTAGTTCTGTTTTTTTCAGAACTAGAGACAATTCAAGTGTGTTAGATTGAGTTGATGTTCGTTTTCTCTGACCTTGGCCTTGCGGAAATGTTACTTCAGGTAATTGCACTGGAGTAAGTTTCCTTTGTTGAGAAACAGCTTGATGCTCCAGTAGTTTAAAAGCAGTTGGCGGCTGGGACTGAGATTCGGCCTGTGCTTGATTGGCTGTAAATTTTGGAGTTTGTTGCTCTTTGCTCGTGCTTTGCTTATTTCTAGACAATGAGGGTGGCTGGGAAATGGTTGATTTTCGTGCAACTGAATTCGGTAAAGGTTTTGACGATGCTGATCTTGCTCGGGGTTGTTGATTTTGCTTTCCAAACGATTTGCTTAAAAATGAGGGTACTGCTGATCTTTTAGTATGGCCGTTGGGGTATTTACTGGAATTTTCGTCATCCATCATAAAAAAAATTTAAGAGTAGCTGACTAAGCGTACAGTGCAATACAATACAACATGCAATATTATTTGTATAAAACTTCGAAATTCTTCCACAACCAACCACGTGGACCTTCATAAATTTTCTAAGCAAAATTCAAGTTCTAAAAACATTTCTGTAACCAAGTCAACATGAAAAACTTCATTTTGAATTTTGAATGACTGGCATTTTTCGTAGTACATAAAAGTAGGTTTTTTCACTGGCCTTTTATAATTGATAATTGATGGCCTCGATTTTTGTGCCGTTTTTATTTTCGTAGGATTCAAGTGTATAGCATATTTTGGATGGTTAAATAAAACTTTGATGAGAACCGAGAAGCCTCGCCCACTATTTCATTACATCAATATTTATTAGAGTTTGAGGGTGATATGTGACCCATTTTCTATTTTATGGGTCTATTTCATTTTTAGTTTCTGTTTGCTCAGTTTGCTATTTGTGTGTGTGAAAGATATAATACATAATTTATAATTTGTATGTTGCAATCCATTTTAGTTTGAATTCAAGACTGTAGAAAAATTTAGAATTTTGTTTAGACTAAACTTTTTAATCTTTGAACTTTGGTTGCAAAAAGAGAGCAAAAAGATGCTTTTTTCCACTTCTGGACACTTTAGGGAATTTTAAGGGTCCGGAAGTTGCTTTTAGTGTCCGAAAAATGATTTAAGTGTCCGGAAGTTGCCTAACGTGTCTTGAAGTTAAAGAAACTTCCGGACACTTGCAGCAACTTCCGGACACTTGAAGCAACTATTGGACACTTTCAAAAAGTTCCGGACACTTTCAAAAAAGTTATAGACACTTAAAGCAACTGCCGGACAGTAAAAGCAAGTTCTGGACACTTTGAGCAACTTCCAGGCAGCTTAAACAGTTTCCGGACACTTAAAGCAGCTTCTGGACACTAAAATCAACTTGCGGACACTTAAAATTCCTTAAAGTTGCTTTAAGTGTCTGGAACGTGTTTAAAGTGTCCTTGCGAAATCGAAATAGCAGAAGTTTAAAACACTTACACGACTGCATTTTTTGCTCTAAATGGGAGCCAAATGAGCGCCTTTGTTAGCTTTGGCACTATTGAGCGTATTTCAAAAATCAAAATTGTTAAAATAAAAAAGCTTCGAATTTTGTGGCTCGAAAAACAAGCTAAACTAGCTTTTTTTATGTTATTGGTTTTATGCGAATGTCATGCAAAAACTTTCAATTAAGCTCCTGCGTAACAGGGATTTTTTTATCTCATTACTCTCAAAATGTAAAATGAGTGTGCACGCATTCTGACTCAGAGCTCGTGAGAGAAACGAGACACATGCGCTACGCTGGTTTTGTGTCTTATTGAAAAAACGTTCTGACTCCTTGATATCAGCACACAATATTATTTGTAAAAGTTCGACGTTCCACCATCGGCACCACGGCCAGCAACCTTCAACAATTGCCTAAGTTCAAAAACTTCTTCCTAAAAAATATTTCTGTGACCAAGCCAGCAACATAAAATGTTTTAAAAACTTTGAATTTTATCACAAAAAAAATTGGTATCCGTGGAAATTTCTGCCAACATTTTACCAATAGCAACACGAGGCACGCGGTCGCAGGTTTCTAATCGGAAATTGGCAAATCACAATAGATTTAAATTGACTAAATCCCGCCTTTGGGATGGAGTCTTAAAATTATAACAATACTTTTACATAATACGCAGAATTCATCCACGGTGTACATTGCATACTATGTACTATACAATATGCAACATAACGTTTATCACTGTTTAGAAGATAAGAATGCACGCGGTTTTTCGTGGACACTGCTCTGAGCTGTTCACAATGCATCTCTTTAATAAAGTGTTGTGAAATGCTACACAGTGGTTTAGTATTGATATTGCATATATAGCATTTTCATTCTATTGACATAGTTTTATCAACTTTTTGTATCAAAAACTAGAGATTGGCCGGACGTACTTCATGCATAAATAGACACTCCCAGCTCAAGGTCTATCTATTTGTATCACATTCAACTCACATTCACTCACAGCAGTATTTAAAATGTACAAATATGTAGTACCTTTGATGCTTAATGTTAATACTATTCGTTTGTTTTTAGCTAATGTGTGACATCATCATGACACAAATTCAGTTTTGCTGCTGAGTTTTAAGTTTTGTCTTTTGAAATCTCGTGAAACGGTATTCCTATTTTAAGTTTTTGCACACTGCAAAGAAAATCAGTATGTTACTGTAATATTAGTAGTTGAGTCACTTTTATTTTCAAAGTGTTTGGTTCTTTTAGAACATTTGGGCAGTGAACAGTGGATTGAGCTTATACATTTTAAAGTCCATACAAAATTGGATTAGACTGCGAATTGAGAAAATGGAAGAGGTGAAATGTGTGGTGGTTGGCGACGGGAACGTAGTTGAGTACTTTTTTGCTTTTCTCCATCATACTTTATTTTTTTAGTATTCTAGTATAAACGAATTAAAATAATGGGAACAAATTTATTTTCCACCTGTAGGCAAAACATGTATGCTAATTTCGTATACGAGCAATGAGTTTCCTACTCAGTACGTCCCAACAATCTTTGATATCTTCAGTATGACCGTGGTTTCTAGGAAAACTCCATACTCGCTTCGACTTTTTGACACTGCAGGACAAGAGGATTATGACAAATTAAGGCCACTTTCATACCCTCGTACAGACGTTTTTATTCTATGTTTTTCCATAGACGCACCTGACACTTTCCGAAATGTGACTACAAAAGTAGGTAATTTGTTTTGTACTTTTTTTCTCGTCTTAATAAGTGTCCATAAATAAATTGTCCCTCAATTTGCTTCTCGTACCAGCTAATAACACTGCTGCAAGCTACAAGGATATCTCGCCGCTACGAGTTATACATAATACATAAAAAGATCGCCGATACGAGAAGAAAGTTGAGGAACACTTTGTTTGTGGATAGACAATAGACAATAGACAGTACATATAATTATTATTGAATGTTATAATTTTACGAAACAAAATAAATCATCATCATAAAGTTTTAAAACTTC
This sequence comes from Sminthurinus aureus, assembly GCA_034698265.1. NCBI lineage: Eukaryota > Metazoa > Arthropoda > Collembola > Symphypleona > Katiannidae > Sminthurinus > Sminthurinus aureus. The sequence goes on from JAQGBH010000045.1 coordinate 29,368, forward strand.
GACGACAATCAAAACAGGGAATAAATGTCTTGCTTATATTATTGGTGCTTTGCAGCTCGTCTTTGAAACGTTTTAATGTAGACCTTTTTTAATGTTTTAGTGGGCTCCTGAAATAAAACATTTCCAACCACATACGCCGTTCCTGGTGGTGGGCACAAAAGCTGATTTAAGAGATGATCCCGGTAGGTTTTGTTTTTTATTCATACATGCATTGAAAGCCAAAGGGTATTGAAAAAAAATGATTTCGTAATTTGTATGAGACTCCAGAGGAATTTCGTGGTATTTTGTTGAGAATACATGAAAATTCATAGTGAAGGAAGAGATAACGAGGCTTATCTTCCCGTGTATGTTCAACATTACGTCCTAACAGCTTTCCATCGTACGTTTCCCAAATAGTTGCCCCATTCACGTCGAGATGTCATCAATCAGCATAATTAATGTTGCACTTGGATTCTCTGGAAGTGTGGCCCAATGTCAAGAAGAATTTGTTTTTATTTTTCTCCTCTAAATTTTAAATCTGCTGTGATATTTTGATTTTTTTGTAGAGACAAACGAACGACTAGCTAAAGCTAAACAACGACCAGTGAAACCTGAAGAAGGCTCTCAATTAGCAAAAGATCTCAAGGCTGTCTGCTATATCGAGTGCAGTGCAAAAACACAAGTATGTATAATTTTCGAATTTCAAATTGCTGTAAACAATATTCAATGACTTCATTGAGATTGATGGTGATACGTAATATTGTATAATATGTATAAATTCAGGATTTGCTTATTTATTTATGTATGAAAGGTGGTTAAAAGCTTATTAAAAGCTTATTTATTTATTTGAATTTTGAAAACTTCAGGGGAACCTCAATCTTGTTTTTGACCAGGCTATAATGGCGGCTACGAAAATGAAAAGGAAGCCAAAAAGATCAAAATGCTCTTTACTATAGGCAAAAAAACATTACTGTATTTTATATTATTTAAACCTAGTAATTGTGATAGACGTATACTGATAAATGTCGACTATGTTATACTACTTGAATATGAATTGCTGAAGGAAGAGTAAAAACTTTATGCGCTTTGTAGCGATTTTCCTACAGCGATTTAAATTTCAGGCTCTAGATCGGTTTTTTGCTTTGACCATGTGTCAATAAAAGAATTATACTTCGTTTTTACATAAAACATGTTACTTTGCATCAATCTACAAATTATATTATTTATGCTTATGTTATTTGATCATTTATAAATGCATTCATACGATACAAAGGTAACTAAAGTTTTTTTAATATGTTTAGCGTAAAGTCTCAATTCTCAATGACAATTAATTTTGGAAACAGGAAAAAAGCTTGAAAAATTGCAGTTTTGAGGTACAGTAATGCCAGTAAAAATGTGAAACAGGTGAAAACAAACTGCAAGTTGTGAGTGAGGAGAGAGAAAAAGGGAAGAGAAACACCATAAACATGTAAAAATTATGTATATTTGTCCAAATATCCGAACGCATGTATTTGTTTGGCATTTACACGTTTAAAACCAGTACGTTGAAATGTCTGAGCAGACATTTTAACTTTGTACCTGCTGTTTTTTGTTTGTTGTTGGCTTCGATTATCATGTCGATTTCATAAAATTGTTCCAACACGTCTCAAGCCAAACCATATCGAACAAAACCATTCCAAAAGAATCTCATGATACACGTCATGTCAATTTTACTCTTACACTTTTAATACAACTCTTTCTTAAAGTATGTAATGTGTAATTTATCCTACTTCATCTGCTTTATTCGCTTGGTGTGAGTTGTGAGTTGTGTTGGGTTGGCTCGGTGAACATGTCATATCAGTAGAGAGTAGAGAAACTATTTTGTACTTTAATCACTCAAGCTTTTACGTTTCATGTATATTTTCATTTCTATTTCTGGTCAATAGTGTACAGTGTACAGTGTACAGTGTACAGTGTGCACGAAACTAGGATATTTTTTCCTGGACAGGAGAAAGGAGAATAACATTCGAGTGAAATGCATAGCTTGTAGCTTGATGTTTGATGACGATGCGTGTCATGCGTTTCATTTTATCTATTCACTATTCATACTGTGTCTCTTTTCCTATCCTTCCTTCCTGTCGCTTTTTTGTTACAAATTGTTCCATATATAAAAAAACAAAATTTTACATTCCATATTGGATTGATAAATGATAAAAAACTAGTATACACAATACACAATTCTTGGATAAAGGGGGACACATCATGTAAAACTTTTTCAGTTTCGTCAAGCTCAAGAACATCAAGTTTTCAATGGGCATTACATAGATAAAATTGCTTTACATGTCCAATACCGAATACATTGATTGCATACTTTACAGTATATCTATAGTCCATTTTTCGGAGTAGTACTTTCACTGAAGGAATACAGAAGATAAGGTGCCCAAATGGAAGCTAAATGACCATTGAACATTGAACATAGTACACCACATAACCTCAAATACTTTGTCATCAACATTAATGGACAAAATGAAGGACCGACTCCTTGTGTCAACATGAATTTAAGTACAAGAAGCAGAAAGTTCTCTTCAGTACGTCAATTTTATTTTGATACATTGGGCATTTGGCATGTTTTATCTGAATTCTAGAAATACAACTGGGAGAGAATCTAAGAAAACTTTCTATGATAAAAGATAAAAAAGTACAGGCTTAAAAATTGTAAAGTATTACTACGGGATGAGCACATGAATTTTTTGGTCGATGAAAATAAAAAAATAGGAGTGAAATAAAATTATTTGTATTCTGATTGAGAATGCAATTCATCCTTTACTGTGTAGTGAGCAGCGCTCTTTGTAAAATTAAAACTTCTGAGTTTCCACTTTCCATTTCCATTTCCAATATGTACAAAGTACAAAGTATCCACTCATCCACTTGATTAAACCTTTGAATTTTGAATGACTCACAGCTCATAGCTTATCACTTCTGTCACTTCAGTCTGATAATAATTGCCGAAATAGTCAAACGTCACAGTCAATCGTCCCGTAAGGGGACTGGAATGTCAATGTGGACTTTTACTTTTGATGTCATAAATTGACGATTGAAACCAATTTTCCCCTTGTTGCATTTCACTTTGTGTATAAAAAAATACAACAAAAATATTTTATATGGATTGCATCCAACTATTTGGTATTTGAGATGTCCAGCGTCCAGCATTCAGGAAAATTCAGCTAAACGTGCAATTTTCTGTTTTCTGTGTACTATTTACAAAATGAATGGAAATATGGTGGTTGGAGTGAATTATTTATTCATGAAAATGTGCTCACCTGTGTGAAAGTTATTATAAAAAGTAGTAAAAACTGTTTATGTCCTATTCAAAATTCCAAGTTCGGAGCATTGATAAAAACATTTAGTTCACACGAACAACATTCATACTTCATACACTGCATAAATAATACAGAACATACAGATGTAGTGGACAATGGACAATAAATGCATGAATTTTTTTAGGTTGTGTGTTGTGTGAGGATAAAGTATACAGATACGAACACAAAAATGGTCATTAAATGAAATAGAAATGCTACAATGTTTATTTAAAACACTAAATATACACGGAAAAATACAAAAAAGGAAAGAGTTTATCCGATTGCTAAAAAAGTAGAAAAAGTTATGTAAAGCCCATGTACTTTTTTTCTGTGTATATTTTCACTTTCTCTTTTCTTCCAACACAAACTTTTGCATTTTACTTTTCTGAAGTTTTTATAAAGTAAAGGATTTTACTGACTGCTATTTTTTTAGCGTTTCGTTCGGTTTTTTATAGGTGGTTTTTATTTTGTGTACTTCTTTATTTTGGCTGAAAACTAATTCATTACATATTACACACTGTACACTGTACATTGTACACTGTACATTGTACACTGTAGGAGCAGCGGAATGAATTGTATTTCCCAATATTAACATCTGTCTTGAATCGAATGAATATCCACTATCCACTTTTCCAGTGGCTTTTACCTTTCATTCAATTCTTCTATAAATGTTCCACTCCCCTCATTTTCTGTCACTCTAATACTATTTTGTTCATCTAGAATCTAGAATCTAGACACTTTGTATTTTCTTAGTGGACTAACTCATTCAGTCAATCAAAGTCAACCATCAACCACTCATTTGTATTTTTATTTCTTTTCAGTCTTCAGCCCCCTGTACAATATACAATACATTTTAGGCTGTAGATGGTAGACTGTCACACGGATGTTTAATTCCAAGTACGTTTGTAATTTGCCAGTCTGCCTCTGAACGCTGTGCTAATGGAGGTAAACTAAACGAATTAAAGTGTATTTATGAACAATGAACGCACACCATTTTTGAAGCCTTCAGCTCCTTACCTGATCGATCTTCTTTCAGTCATTTTAAGTGTCGTTCATTATCATCCTTTACTTTCATAAAATAGGAAACATGCTATGCATTCTGCATGCTGCGTACACACTACACACATTATGTCCACAGGACAGTTTATTCAAAAAAATGAAATGGAGGATAAAAGCAAAATATAAACTACAATATATTGAAAACTAGACAAGCACGGTAGTTGACCAATCAATATCAAATGTCGTAATCAGGATGAAAAAGGTTCCACTGACAATCATTAAATTACCCATTTAAAATTGCTTCAATTTTCACCATCCATTCCAGAGAAAAATTTCAAAGATTTTTTAATTCAAAAATATTTAAAAATTCATCTTGTTTTGGAAATTTATCGTGTTGTACAGTGTACAGCCAAAAGCGGCATTGTCCTTTTCCTTGTTTTCCTTTTGTTTAAAAGCCGTGACAATTATAGTGAAGAGTAATATTTGCTCCCAAACTTTAAATATTATGTTAAGTGTAGGTATCTACTGTCTACGGTGAAGAAAAAGACAATTCATGTAGATTGTACATTTTCCTGACGAGTAAGCCACTCTGTGTGAAGAATGTAAATACTTTGAGAAGAGAGAAAATGGAGAGGTAAACATGAGAAATTCCTAGCTATTTGAATAGAATATGGAGAATGGAGTTGCACACACAGACAAATATCTTTATACATACCATGTTCAATGTTCACAGATGTATAAGACAAGCACTCAAAGTATTACATTTACATTTGCGTTTTTAGTGACTAACAACTAACAATATCCAAGTAAAGAGGATATTGTCTAAAATGTTAAGTACACATTAGCACGCTAGAAGCTGGAAGCAATCATACAAGAAGCTCACAAGTTAAATACTCTCGAGTCTTGAGTCTTGAACCTCGTAATATGTAATCTGTATATTGTATATGGACTACGTAGTAGCTAATACCAAAAGAGAAAATACACTTGAAGGAGTTCTCTTACAGCCTACAAACTACAACTTAGAAATATTAAGTAAATTTACCTAGATATCTATGTATGATGAATTTGCTTATCTAAATGTACATTTACATACAGTCTTAGCAGTGGGGTCAACATTCAACATGTAACATGAATTTATGATGTGCAGAAGCAACCCCAAGTCATTCATTATGCATAAACATGAAGATATTAAAAATGTGTGCATGTCCCTGATTAATTATAGACTTGTTCGTTATTCTTCACAGAAGAACAAATTTTTTACATGACACATGTCAAACGAAAATGAGGAGCGTTTTTTTGTTTTATGGAGTCTCACTTTACCCCAGTCTCAAAGTGCCCCCAAAAATTATATCCTGCAAATAGAACAAGAGTAGCTTGCTAGCTGCACGGCCCTAAATATTTGCTTCGAAACTAAAAGTAGTTTTTGAACAAGTCAATATTTTTTCGAATAAGCAAATAAAAATATTCCCGCCTTACGCTTAGCGTTTAGCTAATACATACAAAGTAGTGTATTTCGTATTTTTGTATTTCATAACTTGAGTATGACAGTCGTAAAAAGTAACTTGATATGACAGTAATGATGAATGCAAAATTGTACTTTTGATGAACCAGAATGAATTCCCGTTTCCCATAGGAAACATCACACACTGGACACTAGACAATATCAATGTTTAATAAAGTCAAAAATCCTCACTTCGTGATGATTTTATATCGCCTTGAAAGCATAAATGCTCTAGGCTCCGGATGCGAAGCTGACTATAGATATAGCATCGTATCTGTCCTCCGTTATAAAACTAGCCCGTGCACATATTAAAAGACTTGTCCACTTTAGTTGCAAATGTCACCGCTAGGTGGCGCCACCACACACTAACGAGTTCCAACTTTTCCCGCTAGGTGGTGTACACATACAAATCTTGTCCACTTTAGTTCCATGTGTGACCGCTAGGTGGCGTCACTAATATCGAGTTGTAAATGTAGCCGCTAGATGGCGCTACTAACGAATGTGCACAGCCGGACGGACACGAGGAAAACAATAGTCTGCTTCGCATCCTAAAAATCCTCAATCGTATACACGCAGGATTTTCATTATGGTAAAAACGCACCTGTCGGATCTGAATGTCACCTGATACTTGATACCTGCTACATAAAATCTTTTGCATATGGCTATGGCCCATGCACTTGAGCTTCATTTACTAATCCGAAAAACACGGGAATTTACAGGAGGAACGTGGCTTGAAGCAATAAAAGTGAAAGTCCTGTAAGACCGTAAGACTGCTTGGTGACTGACTACTGACTACTCACTACAGACAATGAGTGATGGAGATAGACATTGGATTGTGCTTTTTCATAATTAAAGACTGTAGAATGTAGAACTACAACTACTATAGAAATTTGAAGGTTAAGGGCGGATAAAGTATTTTGTGTCTCTACACGTTGCCCAGCTTTCAGTGGTTAATCATTCATCATTCATCATGTTATTCTGTACTTGAGATCTCAGACCACTACAATGTTGTTTATAGCATGATCACAATTATGATATTTTTATGAATTATAAATTACACCAACACTCTAAGCTCTAAACTCTATCTGTAGGCGAGCGAAGAGGTATTTACTCTGCATACTGAACATTGCATACACAATACACAAGAAGAAGCAGGAGATGAAAAAAGGTGGATGAGTAATACATCATTTTTAATTTATGACACACTATACTGAATTTGAAGTAATACTCATAAATATACCATATACCTTGAGCATTTTTTGTATTACAATTTTATCATCCCTAGTATCAAAACTTTAGATAATTGTTATTCAGGACACGCGAGCAGGATTTAATTAAACAACTAACTACAATTACTGCTAGTTTTAGTATTAATATCATTATTATTATTTGTAGTTATTATTTCCTGTGTGTCCTGTGTAATTGGTTCTATTTAGATACTATGTTTCATGTTCCATGCGTGTTTTTTTTTAGATATTTATGCATTATATGCATTTCTGAATTTCTGAGTGGGTGCGTGCTAGTTTGTTTAGCTGGTGGTTAGCTTGGCATTTGGTGTTTGGAGAAAAAACTGTATACTGTGCACGGTATAATATACAATAAGAAGAGGGATGGAACTCTTGTACATGAAAAAATACACTTGCTCCTTTGCTTACTTTCTGGGCTGTCTCTGTAACTGTCTCTCTCTCTCTCTGTCTGGGTATTATTATGTTATTGTGGGTACATAACGTTGAATGTTGAATGAACCTGGAATCGTCGTCATTCGACATTAGACATTCGACATCATCATCGCCAAAATACAATATTCACTCAGTTCTCTTTGTACAGTGCTCAGAGTTTGGCTTGCCTTGGACAGTATATGTTTCTCTCTACTCTCGACTTACAGTCCTCGTGTTTTATTCTTCTATTTGTCAACCAGTGCTACAAGTTTTACTTACAAGTTTTACTACTCATTCCATAAGTTAACCAACTTATACGAATATACACAGGGCTATCATAAAATAAAGTGTCTAGTTACATAAAATATAAAATTGTGACTATTTCCAAGAAATCGGTATTATTGTTTACAACACTCGGGGAAAATAAAAGAGCTGTGCATGTGCAATTATTCTACTATATTGCGTGAGATTTTTTATAGCCATTGATGTGGATTCCATTGGAATCTCAGATCTCAAATCTCAACTTGACAGTGAAAGGTTACACAGACTTGATTGACATAATTGAAACGTAAGAAACACATGGAATAATTTTCCTGGTTTACCTTTATGCATTCAAAATAGGTGGAAAAAAGTGCATTTGATATGCTGCACGAGAAACATGGTACAATGGTACACGTGCTTGGAATTTGGAATTAAAAATAGACAGTCTGGAGAAACTATTGTGGATTGGATTGGGTTTCTGCGGTTATTTACTTGTTCAAAATTTAATGCGAAAAGACAATAGACACTAGACACTAGAAACACGCGTTTTGGACTTTTACTTTTTTTTGACTTAAGTTCAATTTCTGCATTATCTATTTTATATTTGCTACATACTATTTTATTTTATTTTTCAGTACATTTTTTCAGCTGTTGTGATCAATTTTCATCAGTTTCTTCTATATCCTATATCAATAGTAAATTTTGTATATGCACGCTCATAGAAATTTAGAAACTGTAATCAATTCTAGTAGAATTTTGTATTTAGTTGAGGTGATGAGTTAAAAATGCTGCAATGTCATTGTGTATTGTCATATTAAATCATCATGTTGTACCACTACTGTAGCGCTATTTGCGATTTGCTACTTGGTGTCACAATTAAGGAATTGGGAATGCCATTTTGCACATGTGATAAATAACTGTGTATTTTTATGAAGGAAGCTCCGTCATTTACATATCTCAATTTCCTCTAAATCTTAAGGCAACTAAACACCTGGAGACAACTAAAAAATATTTTTGTGATGACTTTTAGAGCAAAATTACAAGAAACAAACCCTACATCTTGAGGATTTTTATTTAATTTATTTTTTTCAAATGTTTATTTACAAATGTCTCAAGTTCAAAGTTTTGTTTATTACACAATGCAGAATGAAGAAGCATACTCAATACTCAACTGTTCACTCAACTCCAGCTACACACTAAACATGGCTTGATATTTTATATTTTATGAGATTCAATATTACGCTGACATTGGTTATGTATTATGTTGTTGTGATCTCAAACTCATTACTATAGGTAAATACAGAGTCAAGAGTCAAGAGTCAGTGATACACTTTGGCAATGTATTTACAATTTACAATGGCTTCTTCTGCAACTCCCACTCATTCAGAAGCACAAAAAAGCCAAAGTTTGTATTATTATTATTTGTATTTTGTGTATCGAGTATCGAGTATCGAATGTGTCTATGGTCTATGGGCTATGGGTAATGCAGAAAGAAAGGATACGAAAACCGGTGAGTGTCAAACTAGGTGAAATAGGAATGAAGAGCACAAAACACAAAACGTGTAACTAATAAAATTTTCCCCTCTTGAGCTTCCAAAAATATTCTTCCCACACCGTGTCAAATCCATTTGGAATGCTCATTCACAACCATGTGAAATGTGAATAAAACGAACAAATCCAATCAATTTTCTCTACTCCATACTCTGGGCTGTTCCCTGCTTGTTAAAACTCAAGACTCAAAACAGCCACAAAAATACAGAAGGGAGGAAGCTTAACGATCGTTAATTATCCATATTTCACAGGGAAAAATGTGATGACCAGGACTTGTCCACTGTCCATTTTTAATTTTTGATTGCTGAGCTTTTGTACTCTGTATAATGATGATACGCACATTATGACAACAATCACACCAAAAGTAATTGTAATGGTGCTATATAGGCTGCTGGATTTCCGGTTTCCTGTTAAAATGCAGTTTCCGCTCAGAGCTATTAGAGCTAAATATATTCAAGAGACTTTTCATTCGGCACAAATATCTAGTAGTAGATTTACATTGTATATAATATGTAGTATGTTCGCTTTGCTTTTGAGACGCGGCGTAGCCTGTTGCCTATTGCCTACAAATAAATTATGAAACTTACTTATCAATCTTGTGAGGTTCATAAAACATAGGCACAATATGTAAATTGCCTCGTTATGTAAATTGTACATTGTAGCTAGATCTAGTACTGATTACTGACTCTGCTAAATTTGAAGCTAATCGATCTGTATAAAAATAAATTAAATACAATATTATTCCTGTGTGTTTGGTGTCTGGTTTATGTTATAATCAATAATCATGATGAAAATGATTTTTAGAAAACCTAAACTAAACTATGAAGTGTAAAAAAGGCGTACCGTGTCCATCTTGAGTTTGCACATACAAGATTAGTGTGTAGTGTGTACGCACAATGTAGATTGTAGATTAACTTAGATTGACAATGGTGTGTGTAGTGTGTAGAGATTACTTATATTGGTCATCTGTATCTGCTTTTTACATCAATTATAAGATTTTATGTAGATTCTAGATTTTAGATTCTAGAGTAACAAATTGATGATGAAAAGAGTCCACCAGTTACTTGTCATGCAATATTAAATAAAAGAAAAGTACACGTGTCCAAAAGTACATGCAAGAATCTTCAATATCTAATGCACAATGTTCATTGTTCATTGTTCATGCATGCATGCACGGACAATTTCGGGAGAGTTTTTGGTGTTTAGAGTTGTACAAACTCACTTATTAAGTACACGGCATATACTTTTTTTACTTCCGTATTCCTTCCATTTTTTCGTGTGTTGGCTGGAAAACTGGAACACTGGAGTCTGGAAAACTTGGATTGGGTTGTTTTGTCCTTTATTTGGTTCACGATTCATGACGGAGGGATGTGCGGCGTGCGGTGTGCATGTTGTTGTTGTTTTTTGTGTTATTAGTGGGAAAGGGGGAGTAAAGAGTAATGTTATACATTACACATGTTTTACTTATTTGTAAGTAGTAAGTAGGTAGCCGGAATACATATATATATACACATACATAGCATGACATTAAAAATCCAGAAATGGACAGGGAACATTTTATTTACTTGAAAAATTTCAGACTTTAATCGGTATGTAATTTTACGGGACTCACGCGGAATCTAACTTTCTAACTAGATATCTATATTTTTCAATGTAAGCGACACGTAATGTGTAAAAGATTATTTAGATATATTATTACGACTGAAATTCAAATGCTTTGGAACATGACGTAAATAGTATAGACACAATATATCCACTGAGTTTTGAGTTTTGAATTTTGAACTTATTCGGATACCTAAACGTTTCCGGATCAATCACAATCGTACAATCATAGACAAAGTCAAAAGAGAGTGTACCAAAAAAGTTGTACTTTTTACACGATTCCTAATTTCCACTTCTTTAGTTCACAGAACTGTGTGCATTGAAAGTATAGATAGATTAATGTGTTTTCTGTTTCTCTTAAAAGCGTTTCGTTTCCAGCTCCATACATTATTTTATAGTAATTGCGGGTTCCATATTTGAAATGTCGAATTTATTCTTGGTCGGCAAATGGAAATTAATGGGATTGGAAATGGTATTTGTTTTTCCTTTATATTGAATGTACATGTTCTCAAATGCCTTTTAAACATTAGTTTAGATATTGGATATTGGATAGTTTGCATCTAGTTTTCCTTTGAATTGAGTGATATGATTTTATAAACTTTTAGACCTTATGACTGTGCCTGTTTTACTGTACAAAGACTTTAGACTCTAGACTGTAGATTTACAATATATTTGCAATTGGCAAAATAAATCAGCTAGTAAAAAGTAAAACTGAGGCCCAGGTTTTTTTTCGCACAGCACAAAATCTTGTTTTTCTTTCCTCTTTGAAGTTTTACAACTTTTTGTAGGTTTCTGTACCATTTTGCACTAGTAAATTGTAAAATGCTCAATACTCAATACTCAATATATGCATAATATGTGCAACTCGTCTCACTTTTTCCGTTCAAAAATAATCTTTTGATAATAAAATCTTTTCCGCTTGAGATTTTATGACTGTTCAGTGTGGAGTGTGTAGTGTTCAATGTTCAATGCTCAGTGTTCAAGCGCTGGGTTGTTTACATAAGAAGCACGTAAAAAGGCAAAATAACTGAATAAACATACACAAGAAAGAAAGAAAGAAAATCCTATTTATTTGTTTAGAGAAAAATGAGTCATCAAATTTTAATGTCACCAGCATATTCACCAGCCAGCTATTTTTCATGCTGTTTGGCACTTTGAGACAGTAGTAAAAGAGTTGAAAGGGAAACAACATTACACATTACACAGTCTTTTCACTCTTCATGATTGTTTCTGTGAACATGAAGTAAACCATATTATATGTAGAAATTGTTGAGTGTAGAATGTAGAGTTTAAGTACGGGTTGAGTATTGAGTATGGTACATGAGACGTATGTATAATGTATAATGCATAGTAGGCATAAACTGAAAAGGGTAGTGAGAAACAAATTACACCTGCAACCTGCACTCCGTTATATATTTAAGGTTCTGTGGATACTTAAAAATTCAAAGCCAAGTTATTTTGAAATTTAAATTCAAATTTGTGGACGTGACAGATGTTAAATAATGTAACTGGCTCTGTAGAATATCTTCTTTGTTCTGGGTTCCAAAGACAATTGCATATTGCATATGTATCTAAGTGTGTATTGGGTAGTTGAATTTTGTATGTGCAGTGTACAATGTACAATGTATAATATTGTACATGAGCACTTTGTGCCGAAAGATCTTTTGTAGCCATAGTCGTAACATGAGACAATAGGCGTCATTTGACAAAAGACTACTTCCGATTCACATGTATGTATACATATGTATACGCTTAAAATGTATATAATAGTACAATGTATATAATTATAAAATACAGTGGGTGAAGTAAAACTAAAGCTGCAGAAATATGAAACTTGTAAATCATATGAGTTTTTATAGCTACCCACAACCCACAGCAAGTAACATGTAAAATATTTACATTTATTCATATTTTTCATCCTCTCCAGCCATCATAATTTTACAAATATTTTTTCAATAGTTGAAACAAAGGAGAAAGTTTTTATGAGTACAAACTCTGAAAAATGACTCATTATGAAAATTTATTCCAAATACATACAATGAGCTCTCATGTAATTTAAATGTAAATCAACAATTTTTGTCTTTTTGTCTCTTTTTCATGAGGTAGCATAAAGAGAAGGAAATTTTGATAAAATGAAGGATTTCCACATCATTTCACATCCACCACTTACAATTTTAAATTCCGATTACTACAGATTTAAATATATCATACTTTTGAATAAAATGCAACATTATTACTAGAACCGAAAGTGTTGCCTTTACGTTTTCCAAATTCATGTACATATTATAAATTATATATTGTATGCAAGAGTTGAATGTTGAATGGACAATGGACATTACAGTCATCAATAATGCGTGATACGTGTTCCACTTGAAAAAAATATTCTTTATATTTACATTGAAAATTGTATTGGAAAAAGGAAAGGGGATCAAGATGAGTATAAGTAACAAGTCAGTATAATATATTATAAATGATAAATGTGAAGTACATACATGAACGAGCTCAAGACTCAAGATGTCACATTAATTGCCAATTGCCAGCAATTGGGCAAAGGCTGGCTGTCTGTTCTCATGTCATGTTCATGTTCAAGTGCATGTTCTTATGTCATATTTAAAGTGGAATTGAGGGAAGTGGTTTTATTCTACTCTCTACTCTAAATGATGAGAGGGGTGAATACACAATACACAAACACCATACACATATTACGTACATTACAAATGCCTATAAACCAGATGATACGCTCACCCCTAATCATGCGTATTTTATCTCTATTTTTTATTATTATTGTTCACCAATTGACCCTAATCATTTACAGGAAGGAAATGGTCGCTCTTTGATATTCAAGAAAAAAAATACAAACTAAACGAGCAATGAAACATGAATCATTTTAAAGTTGATGATGATAGTACTTGCATGGCATGGTTAATCTATCTTTTGTTATTGTCAATTGTCAAAAAACAAAGTCAGAATTCAAATGAGTAATATTTGTGCTCGTTCCTTCTTTGATTTTTAGGCAGAAAGATACAGAACAAGAATCAAGAATAAGAAGCATGACCAGGCCTAAGAAAACTAGTGCAAAAACTGTGGAGGACCGATTTGGACACTTCCGATAAGAAAATAATCTGCATATTATGTACGAACTTTTTTTAACACAACTACATGTGTGTAGTGTGTACTAGTTTATTATGGTATTTCATTTAGCTTGAATTGACAACTAACGAGCATGAAATGTAAAATCTGAGAAACGGCACGCTGATTGTTGATAAATTATACACTAAACTGTTTTCCTGCCCTTCAATAACTAGTAATAATAATAATAATTATTATTGTTCATTTTCTTTTTTTGCAATTTTATATTAATATTAAAATGTCATAGAAATGAGATGATGAGTCTATAGTTCAATTTTTTTCTTTTCTGTTCCAGATTCCACATTACAGATCCTATACCACTACACATTACAAACTGTGAACTGTGAATGTTTTCAATGGAGAAGGTTAGCAAGAAAAATGTCAGGTCGATTCAAATTTCCTTATCATTGTCAACAACCGCAAAGACATCCGTCGATACGAAGATTGGTTTTTAACTGTTGTGTGAGTGGAAACAGTTATTCTCGACGCGGTTATGTAATTTTCCTCTGGCTCGTCATATTTTGCTACGTTCTCGGGGCTTTTTACGCCTACACATTCATCTGTTTCAATACAGCACGCTCATCCCAAAACAATTTCAGTCCGTCAGAAGACTCGCAGAAATTTGATAATTATCTCAATACTCATGAAGATTTTGACTTTGAGGTACCACTTAATAATTTAAATTGTGTAGGAAAATGGAAAATGTACAATGGTTATACAATTATGCAATGATCAAATTTTTTGAACTGTTGTGTTATATATATTTTAAAATAAAATACAAGTAATTTGTATAAATTAAGAAATAATTTATCGTTTACTTCCATTTTAGGTGAATGAGGACACCAAGAAAATTTTATTTTGGACAAAATTCTACCAAGAGGAAGGCCTTGACAATTATTGTATAAGGACGGATGTCCTTAGAACTTCTTGTCCATATTCAAAGTGTGAATTCACAGCGGACAGGAGTCAACTTCTAAATGCAGATGCTGTCATCTTTCACGGCAGGGATTTGCGCGGAGCTCATGTGTAAATAAAAATAAATAATACTGAATACGCTGTAAATGCTAAGACTACATACTACATCCTTTTTACACCCATATCTATTCATGTGTGGCTTAAAAATGCTGAAAAATTTTAAAACTGTGTAAACTCTAAACTCATAAAAAAGACGTGAAAAAAAGCATGGCCCCGGGATTTTCACGTTTGACACTTGAGTGTTAATGAAAACGGAGTATTTAATTTTCGCATGTGTGTAATATTTTTTCTTTTATTTGGTTTTTTTTGTATTTTTTAGGCTCAATGGTTATTCGGGATACATTGAACTACCAAAATTCCGTTCTGAACTCCAGTCATGGATTTTTCTCATGTTTGAGGCCCCCATTCACACTTGGATTAACTTGAAACCCTTTGACAATCTTTTTAATATGACCATGACTTACCGTCCAGGTATCAGAATCAAAAATCACTCTCATTATACATTATACATTATATTATCAAAGTAGTTTCAAAAAGTTTGCTAATTTTTGATTTTTGACTAATTAATTTTTCCTCATTTTGAATATTTTGATCCAGATTCCGACATACACATTCCATACGGGAGAATCATTCCTATACAAAGTCAAAGTCAAAGTTCAGAGTTTACCAACAGTAGAATTCGACAAGAATTGCCTATTATAGATAGTACAAAGTAAGTTTTAAAAATTATTTATTCCTTCATGTCTTTTTCTTTCCCCATTTCATAGGAGAATTTCAAATAAATAATAAATAATAAATAATATTTCAAATTCTTCTCGGAATACTTTTTGACACAGGAAAAAAAGACTGGTAGCTTGGTCTGTCTCAAACTGTAAGTCCCCTCAACAAGTTGACTCAAAACTTGAAATCTGTAGTACGTAGTACGTGCTTTTAAAAAGCTTTGAAAAAACTATTTCATTATTTATAATATGTTTTCTCTGATTTTTTTATACTTTCCAAGGCTATAAGACTCCCAGCAGACGAAATGAAGTTGTGCATGAGCTTCACAAATACATAGAAATTGGTGATTAATACAAAAATTGATCGTAGAGTAATAATAATTAAATAATTTTTGACAGAAAATGACAAGATATTGAAATTGGTAATATTATAGCTGATTACTGATTACTGATTATTTATGATGTAGATATATTTGGAGACTGTGGCAGTAGAAACTGTACTCCGTATACGACTTTGTGTGATTCCGGACTTGAATGTCATAAATGGCTTGCTGATAAGTACAAATTCTATCTTTCCTTTGAAAACTCTCTTTGTGAGTCTTACATCACAGGTAATTAATAACCAAATGCAAATGCTTTTTACACTGCATAATAAATAAATCATAATTTACAAATCATACAGTTGTTATATTGAAATTTGAAATGGTATTAAAATTCGGATTTTGGTTCATGAATTTTTAGAAAAATTCTACGATTCCCTTTACGTTGGAATGGTTCCAGTAGTCTACGGATATGGTGATTATTCTCGAGTCGCTCCAAAAGGATCATACATCGGTACAATACTAGTCATTTTTTAATTTTTTTTTTCATATTTTACAAATTACAAATTTTATGACGGTAAAACTTCAAGCACAAAACTCTAAAGAGTCTTCATTTGTTTAATGTTGTTATTTGTTATGATATTTGTCATCAGATGCCAGTGTGTTTCCCAACATGAAATCTTTGGCAGACTACCTCCTCTACTTGGATAAGAATCCTCGTGAATACGAAAAGTACTTTGAGTGGAGGAAATTATTCACAGTCAGTGTCTCTTATTTTGATGAAGCCTGGTGCTCCCTCTGCACCAAACTTTGGACATCTCACATTCCCAACAACTACAACAATAACGATTCCTCAACTCTACTTACTCATACTTATGCGAGACAAAGGTTGGGTGTGAAGAGAAGAAAAGTGAAAAATCTTACAGATTGGTGGTTTCACAAGTCACAAACATCGAATGAAACAGGGATCGTAGAACCTGACAATCCGAGGTATCTGAGTGAAAGTGCCTGTATCAACCCCACAGATCTCAAATGGGACACTAGCATCTTCACTTTTTACGGATTCATCTACTATCCAAATTATGCAGTGAAAATGGGGATAATTTATACTATATCCACTGTCTTTGTCCTCCTCTCAATTTTCACTCTTATTTACTTTATTAGAACTCGGCGTAATCTTAAGCAATAGGAGAACAGAATCAGAAACATTGTGCATTGTTACATTATTTGTTGTTTGTTGTAAGCTGTACGAAGTACGAAGTAAGAAAATTTGTCAGAGCCTAGTCCTATATAAAAATGTAAATTACATGTAAGATAATATACTCTTTGAATTTTTGCCTATTGTTTGGTGTGCAAGTCATTTTTTACCGTTTAATGGCCTAAGAGATTTACATGAACAATGAACTGTGGATGTCTCTATGATGTATTACGGATTACGGATTTTGGATTCTTTAGGTTTCAAATTCCAAATAGAGAAAGGGTTGTAATTTAAAAAACTCAGCTCCAGGAAAAAATTGTATCTTTAGTCTTTACACAATTTACAATTTCAAGGAGCAGAGTTGATTGAAAACAGAAAATTGTCTTTCTCTTGATTGATTGTTGAATTTAATATTAGAAATTAGAAATTAGTCAATGAAATAGAAATTCTTTGACATTTGACATTCTGTGTTGTTACATATTATATTATGTGTTATGTATGGTGATTGTGTATCACAAATGTTGAGTCTCGAGTCAATGACAAAATGAAAATACTTGACGCTTGCACTTTTTGAAATAAGAAATAAATAATAATAATTGTATGCATAAATAATATTTTTACTTTATGAAACAAAACTTTTTTACGTATAATGATTGTGAATTACTAGAAATACATATGTGTGTTGTGTTGTGTGTATTATGCATTATGTATAATGTATACTTAACTAAAACGAACACAGAGATTTTATGAGATGTACAATG
This sequence comes from Sminthurinus aureus, assembly GCA_034698265.1. Lineage (NCBI taxonomy): Eukaryota > Metazoa > Arthropoda > Collembola > Symphypleona > Katiannidae > Sminthurinus > Sminthurinus aureus. The sequence goes on from JAQGBH010000045.1 coordinate 47,359, forward strand.
TATTGTACAGTACTAATGTCTACTTAAAAATATTATAGGTTTTATTTACAAGTTACAATAATTATTAACAAATGCAGTTTTATGTTCTATGAGTATTTTTATTTCGAACATTCAATTGTTATCCTTTGACTTTCAGATAGGTATTTCCCTATTTTTTTGTTATTAAATATTGAATACTATACAGTAAACAGTGAATAAAAATTTTCCTATATTTCGGTTAAAGAAAAACAACTGTGTAAAGTGTAAAGTGTAACCTTCCGCTTTGTTTTCTACAGATTGTAGATACTAGATACACATAAAATATAAAGTATGAGCACAAATACACAAAATACAAGTTCAATCTTATTTACCATTCTGTATGATGTACTATGACGCACAATTCACAACAGGACAAAATCAAATAGGAACGTGTGTATTATGTATTGTGGACTCATTTTTATCCAGAAAAGAATAAAACCAGACTTTGATAAACATTTGAATTGCTCAATGTGGATTTGTGAATTTTAAAATGTCTGGAATCTGGAATCTGGAAATCTATTGATCTTCATCACTCATCAATTATCATCCATCGTTTGGTTACATGAACTCTGATAGCAGTTTCTACTTATTTTTCACACTTTGATATTGAAATTTTGAATCGATTCCGTTGAACGTTAATTTTATAAAAATGAACTTTTTTGTCTTGTGCAGTCTTGTGTCTCTACTTTTTGGAGTTTTAATTTCACCAATTTTAGCTCAACCAGGTAAGAAATATTGTTTATTCCTGCTAGTCTTAGCTCTTAGCCCTTGAAAAAAACCCATATAATCTTGTAATTAATAATGCTCGAGTTTTTAAATTTTGAATAATCGTTAATACTGCCTTGTCGGGTTTGTTTTAGGATGTTGGTGGACCCAATGTCAAAGCACACTTCACCGTTACAAATGTCCTGCAAGTGTCTATGAAGTGAATTATGATTACCGTTGTCCTCGGGACCAAGTTAACGTGTATTGCTGTCCCTACAACTCCTACGGGCGTTGAAAAACACAATTAAACACATTTTGCTCATTTAAAACAACCGCGGTTAATGTAAAATGTACAGTGCACTTTAAATCTCAATTGAATATAATTGTAATCTAATTGAAGATCAAAACAGCCAAAATTTGATTCCCTTTATCCCTTGATTTAGTTGTGACCCCATTTCATGTCTCATTATTTTGCCTTGCGTTTAATTCTGATCTTTTATTCTACGCATCTTAAAGTTTGGCATATTTTGTGAATATGAATCTGGATTTGGAATTAAATTCTACTAGCAATATGCTATATATGTGGTTTGTATCATGTTTCCTGGACTTGTCTCAAATAAAAATACATTGTAGATACTTGATCTGAAGTTGTGTATAACATGGCCCTTCAAAAATAAAAAATAAAATATACATAGTAAACCCTGGATTAAATGTCCACTGACTTGCTAATTGAAATGAACAAGCTGGAAGGAGACAACTTGTGCATTACGCCTGGATACTCCATCACACTGGATTTACTGATAAGCGTTTGATGAGCGTGGCGTGGTTGGATTTTGATAAAGTTCTTAAAAACCTGTCTTGTTTTTGCTCTGGTTTAAGCCTTAATCCAACACGTACAATTTGCATACTGCATTCTGTAAACTCAATACTCAATGCTCATCATTCATATTATTTATTATGTACGAACTTGCATTTTGTAACTTTACAGTGTTATTAGTTAGTATTTAGTATACAAGTCAACAGTCAATTTTCAGTATAATTAGTTGATGCATGCGTATAAAATAATATTATTACATACAACGTCTTTAGGTTCTTATCCCTTATCACTAGTTACGAGTTAGACTGCATAAAACATAAATCAAATAACTCAATCACTCAATTCAAAATTCAAACCAGCATAACGGACAACAGATGCAGTACAATTCATAATGTTCAATGTTAAAGTATCTGGTTTACGTCTACAGGAAATGGAATAACTGGGATGATTTTATTAGCTTTTTATCACATTAAAAATTAAAATAACTACAGACACCAGATTCCAGATACCATTACATATTATATATTACACACCAGAAATCCAAAGTATTTTAGCGATAACTGCGTCAACTCTTAAAAATAAGTCAAAAGTCAAACGCCAAGTACATGTTTATTGACTTGTAACTTGTAACAGTTTTGATTTCCTCTCTCTATTTAGTTAAGTTTCGATTTGTTTTGATGAAAGGCTAGAGATATTTATATGAGAAGACCATAGTAAAGTGTGAATTTGAAGATGATGATTATTAAATTAATTTGTTTGTTTGTACAGTAGAAAGCAGAGTGTAGAGTGTAGAGTGTGGAGTGCTGGAGAGGGTGTGAAATTCTGAAATGCATTGCTCATTGATTCCAACAGCTCATACACACATAATATCTTCATATCAGGACTCAAACAACTCGAAACTCAAAACTTCTTGCTACATACTCTAGACTCTAGACTCTAGACTCCATACAACATAGAATAGGACTAGTAAACAAGAAGAGAGAAAGATGTCTTTGATTTAATAAAATGTAATTATTTTACTGGTGATTCTGATTAGTTGAATGGGAGATGGGAGTGATTTTCGTTTCTGAATTCTCAATTTTCATTTACATGTATATGCACTTTGCTGCTTGCCACGTGCTTCTCTTTCCCCTTCAACATTAACAAGAGCATGAACATAATAGTACAACGTACTTACTCGCATGCTTATGTACATATAGAAGCACACAAGAATCAAGACACAAGACACAAGACTCAAGAGTAATAACAACTCATTCCTTAAGAAGAAAGGAGACGAGGAAGATATTTAGCTAGATAAAAGAATATGCAGATGGATATATCATTGGTCCTATGAGTCAGTTGAATATACATAACATAAATCACATAGTGTTTTATAGCTTCTTCTGACATTTCTGTCAATCTGCATATTGTACTGCGGACAATGGACAATACAGAATTTGCATTATGCTTTCAATATGTATACACACAACACTCTTACTATAATATAAATGTTGTGATGATGAATTTATACACATTTTATATTTGCAAAAGCATGCCATCCTCCATCCTCCAAACTCCATACTCTTTACAAGATACAATATTATGAGACATTTTACGGCCGTCCAAAAATTTTGTGAGAGGCTGAGAAAAAAGGCTATTAACTTTTAATTTGTCGGCCAAGGCTTGTTAACTAATTTAGATTTTAGGATAATATGAATTCATTTCAATTGAGAGTTGAGAATAAAATTTCAAAGTTGATGAAGAATCTTTACGGCATACAAAATTTTCATAGCAATAATACTTATTATTATTACATATATGCATATTACAACTCCCAGCTCAGTTTTACACAACTATTATTTACGTTTTCCCAAAGCTCCGAGCTGAGTGTTTTGATAGCACAGCAGGGAATATGAAATAACTTTTGTATATTTTATATAATATTTTATGTAATAAACACGGTACATTGTACATTGTACACTGTACATTCTATAGTAGCACACGAGTGAAAAATTGACTGAAATTTATCCCACTGTAAAACATAAAATGTGAGTGTACATACAACGTATTATAATTTCGCATGGTTTTACTTTGCAAAATAATATTTTTCATTTTATTTACAGTTTTTATTCTATATTGCTCGACAATCTCATGTACAATTTATTCCAAATGCTACATGTTATATGATATGTACTGAGAACGGTATGCTACTTCATTAAATGCCATGTGGATCAAATCAAAACATAATATCATATCATATCATACATTATTTATTCAATTCAAATGTGTTTTTAATGTTCGCGTATTTTGTATTTTGTATTAGGTGTTCACAACCTTTTGAGGACCAATTGTGAATCGAGTTAAATAATCATTTGCATAAAACAAAGGCGAGAGGAACATTCACAACTTAGAATTCACCAATGTAACAAGATAATGTGTACAGCTTACAACGTACAAGCAGAGAACAGAGAAGATGGCCCAGGAATTAAATCAGTTCTTTGTTTTCTCTTGTGTTTTGCAAATGCTATTTATTTGTTATTTATGCAGTTAGCACTAGCCTGGTAAAGTGATACTGATTCAATGTTCAATGATATGAGATATGAGTCACAGTCAGAGTGTCAGACTTGGAATTTGTTCCCATATCATATGTATTATGAATGTGTGGATGCATCACATCTATGTCTAATATCTAATATCTAATGTCTAAATGTCTAAACAAAAGTCATGGGCCGATGAATAAACATGGACATGTAGTATAAAGTATAACAAAATATATTATACTAGACACACTAGACGTTACAAGTTGTCCATTAAAACATGAACGTACACGCATATATAATATATACATACATATCCATTTAATACATGCATGACATATTACCGTGTGTATACAGTATACACATAATACAACTTGGTATTTATTGTTATTTTTTATGCACTCCCTCAAACTCTCATTCTCTTCTTCTCTTCTTCTTTGCTTTTCTCTTCTCTTTTCTCTCTTGACAAAGGTTGAGAGCTCTGGCGAATAATAAAGTGACTCGAGAATACAATGAAAAGAGACGGAATGACTAGCAACTCAGGGCCCGAAGCTTGGAGCTTGCAACTCGCAACTTGCAAAGGTATGCATACACTGCACACACAGAGGGGGAAAAACCAAATAAAATTGAGAGTGTAGACAAAATGCCATCATCCTATCCACAATGTACATCCTATTTCCTATCATCAGCATAGGTATAATATAGATTGTAAATGTGTATATCTTATATCTCGTATCATCATCAGCTGAGAATATGACCGAATAGTTTTTTCCTCAGTTCCTATCTTCAATTTCAATTGTGTAGTGTGTGTAGTGTGTGTACATATGGATGGATGGTATGGGCATAAAATGGTATTAAATGATACAGCATGCACATCGTACATTGAATGCAGCTTTTTTCTCTAATATTCCACCCACAGGTCCCTCTTTCAAGCTTGATAGACAAAGTGCATAATATAATACCGAATATGCATAAAGCTAGATGAGAAAAATGCTCATGTTCATACCTGTGTACATAAAACATGCAACATACAATATACAATATACAATATACTGTACAAAAAAGCAAGAATAAAAGTAAAAAGAGCAGCATGTAAAGTTGAAGCGCCTAGACTGTAGATTCTAGACTCTAGACTAGACTCTGTACGCCGTACACTGCACACGAGACGAGGAATGAAAGCTTGCTGGGCCATGTAATTGTAATTATTATTACCATTATTATTTCCTCCCAGCTAAAAAATCTGAATCTAATGGACGGATGGACCATCATCAAAGGACATAGAACATTGCACACACAGTGCACCGTACATTATACATTATACATTGTGCATGTGATCAGAGTGTAGTGTGTACAAAAGGGTTGAAGGGAATAGTGTGGCTCTCATCTCTCGTCTCTCGACTCTCGATCTGCCCTGCCTGTCTGTTTAAATTTTTGTCTATTCGCATCTTAAAGAGAGAAGTAAGTGAGAGAGAAAAAAAAAGTTTTTAGTGAGAGGATAAGTCACATTTATTTATTTTGCACACACATGTACTCGTACACATTACATATTATAGCGTCATAAGTAAAATATTTTGTATACGTATATATATTTATATATTTATACTTATAGGCTCGTGTTCACAACACATAACACATAATATTGTAATAGTACATATAACACGTGATATATATGGTAAAATATTAGTGTGTATTAGGTATTAGCCTTCACTTTTATTTCACACGCTCATTTTTCTATTTCACGTTCTCCCTGTGATTCACTACTCACTGCTCACTGCTCTTTAGACTTTAGAGGACAGACAAGCAAAGAAGAGAGGAAGAAGAGGAAGAGCATGAATAAGTTGTAAGTTGTGTTTTGTGTTTGTATTTGGGTTTGGTTTTGTGTTCATCGTACTCGTGTTGTATAGATTGAGGATTGTGGACATTCATCCATCTAGAGTCTAGAGTCTAAAATGTACATAGAGATGCTCAGGGAGACATCCTATCCTCTGATGATGAGATCCTAGATCATTTTTTTGCACGGACACTAGGCATTGGAGAGTACACAGTACACAGATTGTAGACAGTGAGTTATTGCATTGGATTGGAATCCTACTCTCTACATACTACACACTTGATACATCCTGCATGTGCCTTGCTGTTTTGTTTTGTGTTTTGTGTTTTGAGTTTTGTGTTGTTCACTCATCCTTACATCTGTGTCTGTTTTTGTTTCACACTTGAACGACTAAAAGGACGTCTTGTTGAAATCCATCTCCAAATACCAAATTCACATTCAAAGTTCAAATGTGCTAAAAAAAGTTGCATGGTCATTAAGCCTCCTATAACCAACAAGGCAAACGCCTACAAGAAAATAAGAAATAAGTTCAGGTAAAAATTTCTAGTACCCAACAAGCATTTTATTTCTAATAATCAAATATTTCATGTTTAGAAATTGGTTACATTTTTTATTTTGAATTTGAATTATTTTGTACGAAATATTTAAAAGTTGTTGTTTTCTTGAATTTTGTGACTGGTTTTAGAAAAGATACTAAATCACCTAGTAAAACTTGAAACTTTAATAAATAAAAATGGCTTCCGTTACTGAAATAAATGGGAGCAAAACAAACCTTGCAAGTTGTACCACCTCAAAGAAGAGTGAAGAAATTCTAGAGACGAATTTAGACAGTGGATCTTCACCGATTGCCTCCGTCACCACAGGTCCTGCAAGTATGGCCATTTCTATTCAAACCTCGGAATTTTCAGAACTCAAAATAATGAGGACCAAAATGAGTGGCTCGAGAACGACAGCATTAGGACACTCATATCCCTATGTTACTGGTCCAACTTCAAATACCAATACCAATGGTAATTCTTCTTCACGTCCTTCAAGTCCCTACGCCAGTGGAGTTGGATCTGGAACTGGAACTGTCCACGGAGAAGGAGAAGAAACTGGAACTCCAAGTGGAAGTGGTCGTTCTAGTTCAAATCCAAATAGTCCCTTACTCTCTTCATCAAGTCCACAAGTTAGAGTGACCAGCTTCAGCCGATCATCCACAACCAGTCCAGACTATCCGTATCAAAGTGACCGAGACCGAGTGGACGGGAGTGGTAGTGGAATAGGAACAGGTAGAAGGATTAATCTTCATGAATCGGATCCATCATTAATGACCCCTAGAAAATATACAACAACAAGTGTTCATACATCCCAACCTATATCAGACAGGTACAAATTTTTTCATCCATCAGCTCCACCCACATCCTTATCTCTATCACGCGTACCTCCTGGTGCTACTCCTACTACTGGAACGTCTCCTGTAAAAATCCACCAGATTGAATTATCATCATCCTCTCCGTCAATATCAAGTGATCGCAAGAATCAACCTGCTGTGAAGAGCGGGCATGACGTCAAAATGAGAGAAGCTTTTCAGGTGGATGCAGCTAGCAAAACTGGAACTGAAAAGAAAAAGTCAAGTGATAAAGGAGATCCATGTACAGATTTTATTGTCTTTCTGGATGAGTGTTTCATGTGTCACGGAGAATAAACAAAAAGTATAATAGTAAAAGTAAAAGGAAAATAACATCCTTTTTACTCCAACTTTCAACTTCCAGTTTTGAGTTTTGAACGAACTGATTATCTATGAAAAAAAGTGCTATGACGGCTGATGGCTAAAATTTAAATAGTAATTAAAGACGAAATGATATACTATGAATACGTAAACGATCCATGTAGAAGTACCAATTAAAATCCTCTTTGATTACTGAATGTTAATCATTTAATATTTATTATCAAGTATAAAATGATGATATTTGAAAAAAAAAATGATTTTGAATTACCATAAAATTAAAAAATTACGTATTCCAGCAGATTCCAGCTTCCGAGACAATGTATTTTATATTTTATATTATTATAATGTGAGTGATTGAGTTTCAGGTGCTTGTACCTTGCCAATTGCCAATTGTGTATTGTGCATTGTGCATGTTTTGTAAACCGTATACGTGTATTTAAAGTTACCACATGGAATATAATAATATAAGACAGCTGATGGCTTTTGATGGTATTTAAAAGTGGTTTATCAAGTAGATAAGAAGAAGACAAGAAACGAGTGACAAGTCCAACTGTGAACAAATCAAAAACTCCTTGTCCGATTTCTATACAAAATGAAAAATGAAACGAAAATCTGCCATGTTATTTGATATTTGATAGACGTGAGTGTATGTGTGTGAGTGTGTGTAAGCAGTAAGCAGTAAGACAGAAAGCGAGTTGATATGAAAGACGGGATGGTGTGTGATAACTAAATTAATACAATTATGGTAATATTTAAAAAGTTGCAGAATAATTTTGATGCACAGAGGGATTCAAGTTGTGATTTTTTGAACTGGAAAATGAAATGGCCTTTCGATAAATAAGTACTAGTAGAATTAATAAGTTGTAAGTTATAGTCTCTACTCTTTACTTGTACATAAAATGAACCTCAACGATTTAACTTTTCTCCACCGCCCACCTTATTTACACAGTATAAATAACTAGTAATACTAGTAAACTTGATGCATTTATTTTATTTATAGTCATTTTATTCCTCCAAATAATATATTATTATTATTATTACAATTGTGCATATTAAAATGCAAAAAAAAGAATAAAGACGAAAACCTTTTCCGTTTGTTTTAAAGATTTTTTCTTTTTTGTTGTTTTCTCTCCGGAACAAGTCATTATTGCTTATTGCACATTTAGCATAAAGCTACAAAATTTCACAATAAAAAATTAAAAAAAGTTTGTAATTCGTAATATAATAATTATATATTAATAAATATAATATTATATTAATAATAATGATTATTATTAATAGTACAAATTTTTTAGAATAAACGAATGCAATTATACACAAAAGTACACACACACCCATGCACATATAATATATGTCATATATACACATAAAACACAATACAAAACACAAACGGATTGATACTTAAATCTCAAATACAAAGGAATTATACATCTGGCAGTGTTATTTGTCTCCAGCTATTTGAGATTAGCTATTACAAGGAAAAACTGGTCCTCCTAGACATCGGCAGTATACGCATACGCATAAAAATATACAATAATTATTATGCAAACAACTTCTCTAAGGGAAACCCCTTTGATTTTGGGCTTTTTATGTGTTGGACACACATTCATTCTACAAATCATCCGGACAAAATAATATTGTAATCCAAAACGGATAAAATTGTCAAACTGGATAAAATTATTTACCTCTCTTATCTCTTAGTATTTATATAATAAGACACATCACATGTAATTTCTAGTTAATTAGCCTAGCTGCGTAGTATTTAATAATATTTGTTATGGTGGCATTTTTTCTAACCACAACCAACAAATAAGAGTAGCATAAAAGATTGTAAAATTTGCCTCATGTTTACATTTTACATAAATGTAAAAAATTCGGCATACCCTGTACATTTTGTAAATACATTTCTTCATTAAAATGCGTAACACTTGACTATTATATTTTTTGACTTTTTCAACATGTGGAGGAATCACTGGCGACTGCCAACTGCCAACGGTTGTCTATATAATCGGTAATCGGTATACGTTATAAATATTCCTCTCCTTTCACAAAGTCATATACATATTTTGCATCCTTCTTATCACAAAGATATGGTTTAGATTTTAGATATTATATATAGAATTGGAAACCGTATGAGATTTCTATACATGTCTTATTTTGCACAGCAACAAACTAAAAATAATTTCATACTCACAATAATTCATATGTAACTAATATTATCCACCCAAAAACACATTACGTCCAGTTTTCTACAGCCTTATGTGCTGTATTACAGTATTCTGAATCATAACAAATCATAACTTAAAATTCTTAAAAGCTTCTACATATATTTAAAAATGTATAGGTGAAAACAAAGTTTTATTTGAGAAGCAGCCAAAGTTTCTTTCGCAATGTATTGTCCTCGGGTAATTCCGACACCCACTTCCTTAACGTCGTCACCACTACACAAATGATGATAGTCAGAGCTCCCACAATACTATAATTTCCAATAAAATTCCATTAAAGTTTCCATCAACGTTATTTATTGATACCGTGGTACATCCAATATCAAAGTAATGTGCGATTTGAGATTTGAGCATTAAGTGCAAATTAAATTTAGAAATTATAAACCTACCTGAAAATATCCGGAAGTTCGTTGAGGAAAATCATCTGCCACAAAAAGGTAAATATCACCTCGCTGAAATAAATTCACAGAATAATTTAAGCCAACAATAAACAATAATACAATACACAGTTCATTAACATAGTCTTTCAGCACCCGTCACTCTGTGCGATTTACAATGCGTCGTAAGCAAGTGTTAGTACAAATTGTAATAATAGGATACGAGACGCATGATGCATCGTAATTTACAAGGCATCATGATTTTTATAAATCATCTCGCATCCTTGAAATCTTCTCTCCATTCATAAGTAGACGTAAAGTAGACGAATAACGATAGTTACCTTGTTCGAATGAGAGAAACAGGTCCAGCTTCTTCATACTTGAGAGCTTGAGTGAAGAAACTCTGACCAGCAAATGCAAGGATTGCAAGAGTTATTGCCAAAAACCAATCTTGCCCCTATAAAACAAAAAATAAAAACTGAAATTAACATGAGTGAACATTAATCATTGAACATGAACTTTAAAGATGCATCGTACATATATCGTATACCGTGTATAAGCGTGCAACACATTTTCTTTAAGTGTAAACATGTACTTACTGTATGAGGAACCTCCAAAACACCGATGACGAGAGCACATAGAGTACACTCAATGATACTGTAAAAACCATAGAAGAAGGTGACGAGGCCATAGTGAACGTTTCTGAGTGCTCGGAGAATTATGTAGGTAAATGTTGCAAAAAACATGCAACCAAGAGCCATTCCAGCACCAATCTACAGAAAAAATTATCAATTTATTAGACGACTTAATTTTTCACTAGCAGTTTTGAGTTTTGAGCAATGATGCGATCGAATAGTAAATTTATTTATTTTTAAACTATACAGTATACAGTACACAGTATTCTCACCAAATTATTAGTGTCAAATTCCGAGGCACCGGAGAGGATGGGTGGTCTGGTAATAACTCCAATACCAATTACAGTGAGAAAAGCCATGATGATGGGAACAATCCCGAATTTTTCACCCAAGAGGTAATGTGAAAGAAGACCCACAAAGACGGGTGTAGTAAAGGAAATTACAGTCGCATCTCCGATTTCAATATATTGTAAAGCATAAAACTGCATAATGACTGCTGTGCATCCGAAAAATGCCCTGAGCTGAAAATAAAATAAAAAAACATGTTCAATTTTTATCACATCAGCTTATAAACTATCGTTGTGATCATATAATCCACAATGTAATATTATATTATATGAAATGTTTTCTTACAAAAAGAAATAGAGAAATCTTGAGTTTGTCCCTTCTGAAAACGGGAGTAATGGAGTCAAAAACGGGCTCTTCCTTGACACAACAGGAAAATAGAAGGACGGGAAGGGAAGGGAGAAGAATCCCCTGGAACCTCCAAATAGCCACATTAAATGGATGGTACCCAATCAATAATTTAGCAAGGAGAGTGGTCAAACTAAGGAAAGTAGAGGCGAGAATGGCAAGTAGAATGCCGTAATATCTTTGACAACCCTTTTTCGCCCTTGGGCCGTCTTTTGAATCTCCATCACCGAGACTCTTTTTACGAGATTCGGATTTAAATAAAGGCACATCCAATCCATTACTTTGTTTCAGTTCCTCATTTGTCAGAGTTACTACAGTCTCATCAGTTCGCTCTCCATAACTAGATCCTCCACTGTTTCCACCAGACGCCAATAATGGCGTCTTTTCAGTCGTTTTTTCCAGTGTCGCGGAACTTTTTATGTTCTCTGAAAACCGCTTCCCTTTCCCTTTCCCCATTTTCACTGTCACTCTTTAATCAACTTTTTACTCTTTTTCACTTCACTTTATGATCCCTGTGAATCAAACACGTTACACTTTTTATTTAGAATTTCCAAGCTCCGACATCAGTTTTAAACCATTACGGGTGGTAAATGGTCAGTGGTCAGTGGTCACTATTCACATCCTCGGGAATCCGGAATATGCCAACTAGAAAGTACAATAGTCCAAACGGATATAAGGTAAAATAAATGCTGTATATTGTACACACACTCATAAACTTCGACTATACGTATAAATTATTGTTACGTAACAATAATTTTATCTCCAGAAAAATTAAGTACTGCTGTGTTTTCTCAATTTTTCAAGCACATAATTACCCATTCTTATCGTTTTTTGAAGTATTTGTAAAAATAAAGATTAAAGATCCAATCTATCTAAACTAACTAAGCAGGTATTGTTTGTGTAAAAGTTCTCCTGAGCTAAGGAATAGTTTAGAATAATGTAGGATTTAAAATATAATTTCCATTAGTATAGTATATAGTATGTATTGCAGCTCAAGACTGTAAAGTTAAAGGAGCTAAAGAATTTGCTACATTGTTTCTAACTTGGAACAAAAATACACGGTAGTTGGGGTGTTATGCAACGACATATCTATTAAGAGGAGAACTGTGAAACAAGTAGGTATTTTTTTCTAATACTTTATACTTACAAGCTGCTGCGCTAAATTCTTCCGTTTCCCTCTCTCACATTGCACGCAAAAGGAAATCGCAATTTTGCCACTTTGAGGATACCAAATACCGAAATTCCGGTTTATTGTGCACTTTACACTCCCAATCAATTCCTTTTGCATTTGCCGAACATTTTCAGAGTTTTTCTACTTGTTTCATTCGGACTTAAGCAGACGGAGGACTAATGCAAAGGGCAGTGCTTGAATGGGCTTGAATGCTAATATTATAATATTCTAATGCTATCGGCTGGACACTGGACACTGGTCACTAGACAGTGGACAGTGGACCAAATGAAGGAAACAATTACAAACATGTGGTTTACAAAAAAAAGGGAAAACGTAGACTTTAGACTTAGGCGTTATGTAACATGTGAATGTTCTATCCAGCTTTGATATAATATTATGTTAGTCCTAAAACATATATCACTCACAATTCACATTCAAGGTTATTTTACATACCTATATTATATAATATTTTATACTATACTGTACTATAAAGACTTTGTAAGGAGGAAAAGACTGGGGGATGATAAGAAGGTCCTAATTTATAATCTGTAGGTATGAAACCAGCTTACAGTTCAATGGTGCTAATGTATAGGACATTACTATCATAAAAATGTGCACATGTGTGTATCGTGTCTTGTGTATCGTGTATTGCGTGTGTGGAGAAGAAGAGGAAGCAAGCAAAAAATCAAATCATAAAGACGGTCCCTAACGACATACAATGTTGGGAAGTCTAAGTAAATTTCAACTGTGTATCTGAGTTGTAAAAGTACAGGTAAAAATTGTTCTACACAAATATCGTATATTGTATATTGTATATATTGGATATATTGGATATTGTACATATATCAAATATCAACGCAACCTCTGCGGTATGCATGAATTGCGTAACAAACGTGTAGACTATATGGTGGTACTATAAATTTCAAAAAATAAAAACATCCCACAACAGGATAGTTTTATAACAATCACAATTCACAATCCTACTTACAAGTAGAAACTAAAACTACATTTTACTTTGTTCTCTACCCTCTACCCTCTAGACGCTTTCACTGCTAACTATTACCTAAATAAATGCGACTTTGATCAGGAAGGATTGATCAAAACGAAGATGGCAAAAGAAGGGGAATAATAAAATAGTCGTGGTCAATGGACAAGTTTTAATTCTCCTACATTATATAATATCAATGTTTTTATCACACACACCTTGTACTTTGGATTTTTAATTTTGTATTTTGTCTACTCAAAACTCAAAACTCAAGACTTAAAACTAAAAACTCAAAGCTCTTTGCACACCATTCAAAATTTAAACAGTAGAGCTACAAATTTTAACGTAAAATACAAAACCACCTTCGAAAGTACCTGAGAAAAATTTCTGTGTCTGAGGATACCTGAACTTTGTTGGCTACTGAACAAATTTTATAGAAATATTATTTTGCCCTGGCTCATTTTACAAAAAGCTGTAGTTCTTATTCATATTCATATATTCATATTTTTTTCGTACATGTGTATTTGATGCGTAAAGCTACGCATGTGTCTACAGTCTACAGTCTATATCCTGCATATTAAATATTAAATAATGCGAATGGACAGCTGAACTTGATATCCACAAAAAACAAAGGAGTTTGTATTACAAAGTACATTCTACATTCTACACTCTACTCACTACACACTACGAACCAGACACGCAATCACCCAGACGAAAAACATGCAAATCTCAAAGAAGAGCCAAGTCAACCAGAGCTTTTGAGGTTTCTTCCACTGACTCATGTCTCATGTCCATCTGTATCCCTGTATTGCCCATCAACAATCATGGGTTCATGTTAAAAAAAATTCTGATACTTGATACATTAGATTTGAGTCTAGAGTCTAGAGTCTAGAGTCTAGAGCCTTGAGGCTGGAGCTGTAGCTCTGTAGCTTTAGCTTAAAGCAAAGGCATGTAATTACATGTTTTGTTATTTTCCTCTATTTTGTATTTCGTATTTCGTCTACAGTGAATATTGGATTTCATTTCATGTTGCTCCTCATTATGTTTCATCGTTGTATAATTATTGTTCCTATTCAACATTTTACCTATTTATTTCACTCCTCATGTGCATAACTTTATTCAAGTTGAATTTCTTTCTTTGCTATACAAACAACATAAAATACAAAGTATAATGATAACCTCCACCAAACCTCTCAATTTTCAATTCCTTTGTATATTTTTTATGTAATTCTCAAACAATGTCTTTGATCAGAAGGTAAATCTGTACATTTCAATACCACGTGCTGGACGAGTGTTTTCCCTACAATGCTTAAATGTTTAAGGTAGTGCATTCTTGCAAATTCAAGCAACCAACTTTTATCCTCATCAGAATATTTACCAAGTGCATTCTAGTAAAGTCATTTGGCATTTGGTATTTGGATTACCTAAGCTTGGGTATAGGAGAGCAGGAATGAACTTATCTGATGAACACACATGTCACAAATAATGTGCAAGGGATAATACAGTAAATAGTAGGTAGACAGACCGAGGGAAATGGAGAAAAAACCGGTTTTTTTCAATAAAGATATCGTTTTTTAATACGTAAAAGCACACTGCACACTGCATATTATTACACAACCAACCAACCACAAGTTTTCCATCTTGTTCAGCTCAACGAGTGTAAGTAACAAGACATTTTCCTCCAGCTTCTACACTACACTTTAATCCGCATTGTTGATTGACAACGTTCAAGAATTGTCTGCCATTCTTTAATCTTTTGATTCTTTATTTTTTCTATGCATATTATGTTTACAAAATATGTTACATTTTACATGTGTATCGACAAAAACATAATCTGCTCAATTTGGCAAAATACAGCAGGTAGCAGGTGACAGTTGACGTGCTGAAAAATTAATGCAGAAATATTAAATACAGTCATGTGTGGATGTGGATCTGTATCAACTTGCACTAATTTGTTTAGACATTGACATTCCTTTTCACTCCTCGCTGGATCCGCTTTTGTTTTTATCAATAAATATAGATTTGTGAATGTCAAGGGACGGAAAATAAAAATTATCCATTTAAAATTAAAATGCCCTTGTAACATGAAACATGACATTTGTTTCCCGTCCCTCTTTGCTTCATGTAGAAGGTGTAATAGATCATAACAATATTATGTAGGTTCACATATTTCTATAGTCCGAAAAATGGTAGGTGTTTATAGGTATTTATGGGGAAGCTTTACAAGATACAGAAATACTGTTATGCTACACACTTTACATGCTCTTGTTTTTAATTTGGATGTGACAGAGAAACCATATGTAAAATGTAGTGAATGTGAAGCTAAGCACATTCAATTTTATGTATCCAACACTCTTATAAAATCCGTATCCGGTGGCGTGGTGGTCTGAGTCCACCCAGAGAAATGGCTATTACTCTGGCTAAGATAAATGGCTATTACTCTGGCTAAGAGAAATAACCAAACAAGTTTTACTGAAAGCGAATAAAATAAAAACATCGGCTAAAAATAGTTGAAGTTCAGAATAACAAACGTGTGGTTATTTAGCATTAAAAACTTAAAACATTTTGCGAACATTGGATAGGATTTTCGTTTCAGGGCTCTGTTTTTGCACGTCATATGGCTATGACGGGCGTTCTTACTTGTAAATGTGATAAATGCCAAGTCTTGAACGTATTAAACTTATTCGTAAATCGTTAACAGCAACTTTTGAAGTTTGAACGTTATACTTTATACAGAAGCTTCTTGTTGTCTTTACTGTTTAATTAAAAAACGTCTAAATCAATACTAGTATCTTTATTATTAGTATAGAAAGATCTCATACGAAAAAATACGAAATTCAGAGAAGGTGCACACTTCCGGTCTTTGTAAAAACTTTAGGCACCTCCCAACCCCACCCAGATAAAAATTAATTTTTTCCCCGAAACACGTATACGCTTATTTTTGACGGAGAACACATCTGTGATATTTTCATCCAATTTAAAAATCATGACTGCAATTTCTTCATTTTGCAATTGATACAGTGTACTTTACACAGTAACTGCTACCTATAGGTAAACACTTGTAAGATGGTAAAAAAAGTGGCCTATATAAAAACAGAATCCTTTGAATTTCTTGTACGGATTGTACGAATAATGAGCATACAAATATCCTAGTAATTTTGTACATACTTTGTTTTTATTCGTCTTTAACGACGTAAACAAAGCATTTGAACTCGGATTGGATGACGACGTTCCTAAAAAGTTTAATTCCAAAGATTTTGATTTTCTTGCTTCAAACATGCTGTGTAATAAATACAGATTTATGGTGAGAGGAAAAATAAAGATACCTCCGAAGAGCTACATATTATTATTTTCCTCTCTTATAAATTTCCCTTCTCGTTTGTTTTTTTAGTCCATGAGTACTTGCACTGTCGTCTTTCATCAGAGTAGATGTGTGTAGTGTGTACTGTACATTGTAGATCGAGAAATGCGGTCTGAGCAAGCAAAGCTCCTAGTCCAGAAATCAGAAATGAAAAGCCGTTTCACCGTGCTTTGTCAGTCACAACACAATATTAATTGTACATACAACTTATTTATCAAATGTCAAACATCTACCTATTTTTTACGGTATCAAGTTCTCGTGTTTCTGTCAATCTGCATTTTCCCCGCCTTTCATACACATTTGAATGGGTTTAGATACGCTTGTCAACTCATCTACTGAATATTAACCACTGACTTTGTCACTTGCGGCCTGCATATAAAGTACATAAGACATAATACTAAATAAGTCTAAGAGTATTCTCTTCAAAGCACAGTTTTTCAATAATGTCTATATTACATTTCTCATGATTTACTGAATATCAATAGACAATAGTTCTCATGCTTTATGTTCGTTTGTTCGTGTGCCTATATTATTGTCTATTTTATTTCGCCTACTTTGTACATCCACAATTTCTGAAAGTGCTGTTCCGTAAAAAAAAGTACAAACGTGACGGTTAACAAAATGTATAGTTATTTAAAAGTCAATCTTGAGAAACATGTAAGAAATAAGAAAGTATTATACAAAAATCCCATTTCGTTTTGTATTTTGTACAGCGCACATTGCCAGAGGGAAAATTATCACCATTCTTTCCACATATAAGCATTTTTATTTCATTCAATTCAATTCAATAACCGAAACTCATACGGTGGAAGAATGTTGGACTTGGACGTGGATTTAGATTTACCGTAATTCATAAAAAATAAAAATGGATTGATAAAAGTCAACGCAGTCCAGAGTATTTTGAGAAGCTTGTTTTTTTACTTTTTACAAAACAATTTCGATAAAAGTATAAACCGGAAAAGAAACGTTTCCACTCCGATTTCCCAATTTCTTTTCATGCAACATAAACATAATACATTTGTAGACAGTAGACAGTACATGTGATTGTGTACCTATTTATGTGTGTGCAAGGTTCTTTTTGAATTGCAGTTTTTCACTACTTGTTTGTGTTTTGAAAGAAACAAGAAACAGTACAGTATTTTCCTTATGTGTGTCGTATTTATATAGGGACACATGTCGAAATGTAAGAGGTAAGGCAGTTTCCTCTAAACTCTAAAGTTTCAGGTACAGTTTCATGAGCATGAAAGAAGATGGACAGACAAGATGGTTATGATGCTGATGATAATAAAAATAAAATGAAATCCTGTGGTTTTTCTTTCCGTTCTTTCTCTATTCACTCTGTTCTCTCTATTTCAGGAGTAAACTAGGAACTAGGAACGGGGATGCTATAAGAGAAAATTCAGAGAAATCCAGAGAAATCCAAAGAAATCATGTTGAAACACTGGAGTAAAAAAGGGATACGACTTTGAAATCAAGAGCTTTTCTACTTGGTCAAGCGTTCTTGCCTTTCCCTTTAATTTGTTGCCTTCATGTTTTCTTTTCATGTGAGCATGTACAATGTACAATGTACGCGGTAACTTGTACGTTGTAAAAACTCGTTGGACGGAAATCTGAACCTGAACGTTATTGTTGCTAGGGATTTCAATATTTTACATGGCTGTTCTTATTTTTATTCATTTAAATCTTTCTCCAGCAGAATTGTCTATTACAGATGCATATGAATTTTACCAAATGTACCAACAAAACATATCTATGTGAAAGTGGAAACGTTACTTTATTATTTTTTGAAATTCTCATTCCCCAGGAAAATATCAAGATTTAATATCTAAAATCTAGAATCTAGATTTTAGGTTTCATATTTTTGAAAAGTCCAACACTAAAACTTGAGACTTGAGACTTGAGACATAGTAGAACAATGGACATGAAAGTCAAAGTCCATGGACAAAAAAATAAAAGATAAGCTCACCCCAGAATTTATCCAGGATCCAGGATAATAACCAACATAAAAAACTAGTTTTTGTGAATGGAAGAAATGGAGAGGGAATCCGTGGATTGAATGGATGAGTAGATTGTAACTATTTGATCGAAGATGGCGACACCAGAGGTTTACAACGGAACAAACTGAATAGTGAATGAATGTTGACTCTAGGATTCAAAATTCAAAACGATATTGGCTCGGTGGTTCTTTTGGTGGCATCCAGATGGATGCTCTTTGCATAGGATAGATCTACGGAGGTGGTGACAATTAACTGGGGTAAAAATTGTGAAGTTGTTTTACAATTGACGGACATACAGGTTTATGGAAGAATTGCTCCTTTTCAATCTTTTGTAGGAAGTGGAATGTATGAAAACTCAACTTGTATCTACATTCTACATTCTACATGTGTACACAATCTGCATGTGTACTGTGTACTAGAGAAAAACATAAAAGGTGGAGAATTTGTGGGTTCTACATGTGCATCTCTTTTGCTTTCAAAAATCAAATGCAAGAAGGTAAGTATGCACAATGTACGGCCTACAATTTACTATCTGCTCTATCCACACTCTAGACTCTAGACTTTGCCCAGTGCCATTGCCAGTGTCAGAGTACAGAATACAGAATAATCGTGGTAGGTCGTTCGGTCGGTCGGTCGTACTGCTATTGTACAGTTCGCAGTTTGCCTTGTACATTGTATACTGTATGTTGGATGTTGGATGTTGGATGTAGTGGTACTGAGAAAGGATATCTGTGTGTGTGATTCATATGGAGAAAGAAGAGCCGAACATGGAGAAAATACGTGTAAGTGTTCGTACATGTTTTGTGTTGATAGATAGATAGATAGATAGATACATGAAGGCATCATATACCATATATATACCTGTTCTGTGTTGTGTGTGAATCGGAGAGAAGTAGCGAAATATTTTCTGCACATGCTTTTACCACCCAACTCACCAACAGAAGTACCACCCTCTTGGTTGTTCCCCTAGATGCACTTTCACTCACACACACACTCTCTTTCTCTCTCTCTCTTCAGTCAACCCAACTGAGCCCCAAAACATGCCATACGTTGTTTTCGCACATTGCTAAATTCAACTCTCATTCCTTCATTCTGCTGTGACTGAGTATAAAGTATCTATGTATTAAGAACTTCTACATGCATCATACATATCTCTATAAAATATATAGTGTATAGAGTATAGATGTTTATGTATGCCCAGATGCGAGCATGTTGCTCTTCTCTGGATACGAAATCAGATTCCCATGAACCGAATCAGTACATGTACGTATAATTTCCATTTAATAATAATAGTAATAAATACATGTATACATTTAAAGTACGCACAAAGCCAGATACATAGACAGACAGATAGATAGATAGATAGATAGGCAAACTGTACTCGACAGGAGAAGTTTGTCCTTTCTCCAATAGGTTCCTACTTTCTCTATTCCTTTCTCAACCGTTTTCTTTCCTGTCTCTAGTCTCTAGTCTCTAGTCTGTACCGTACAATTTCATTTGATTTGAGCTGAGGGGCTTCTTGGGCTTGTGAATGCTGTACATAGAATGAAAGCTGAGAGTTGAGAATTGAGAGTCGAGAGCTGAGAGCTGAGAGCCGAGTGCCGAGACCTGGATGCGCCGAGCAGGAAGCTTCTTCTTCTTCGTCTTCATCATCATCATCATCCTCCTCCTGTACATTGTACATTGTACACAGTACCATTTCTCCTTCTATTTCTACTCGTACTCGTAGTTCTATTCCGATTCCTAGTTCTATGTACACAGAACACAGGTTGTACACTGTACACTGTACATATAACATGAACTCTGCTACTCTTTCTCTTTCTATTTCGGTCTCTGCCTTGTTCTTTGATTCAAAATTCAAACTCACCAATTCCTCAGTTTGGTTCGGCTCGGCTGGAGTTTAGAGAAAAGGCGAGAGATTTGAAATCCTAAAGTTTACTGCAGTCCAAGTCGAGCAAAACTCCAACTTTTTCTCTACCTACTTGACTTTGACTTGACGCCATCACCAAAGACGACTACAGACTACAGACTACGGACTACACGTTCAACGTTTAAAGTACAAGGACTACTACGATATTTCTACTTTGAGTTTAAATTCGAATCCGAATTCGAGTCCGAGTTTGAATTCGAGTTGCCAATTCAAATGCAAGTACCTTCGCGGACGAGTTTGATACAAGTACAGCTGTAAGACTGCCTAGTTCTATTATCCATCCATCCATCCATCTATCTAAGAACCATACGAGTAGCTATTCATCTGCTAGCCTAGTTTTCTAGTTTTCTAGTTTTCTAGTTTTCTAGTTTTCCATCTCCCCTTCTTTCCCCACCCGCCTCTGCTCTGCTCTCTCTGTCTCTCTGTATTCTTGCCTAAAGGCCAAGTGCCAAAAAACAGCAAAGTGAGGAACAGCCATCCGTATGCATATGAATATACATACACATCCAATATCTAGGAAATGGGAATACGGGAATGCCAGAGGAAACTCGACTCAGCTAAGCTGAACAGCACGCTAAAGGGATAACGTAAAAAATAAGAAGAGGAAGGAGAAGGATAAGAAGAGCAGTGTGCGAAAAAGGCGAGAATGTCTGCAGTTTATTTCTCGATATCTAGACGTTTATAGTACATGGAGAAAGTAGAGGAGCGGAGCGGAGAAAGCTCAGTTCAGACCAGACCAGACCAACACAGCAGTGCAGTGCAAGGGAACTTGTGAACAAGATTGGAGAAAGGAGGAAGCAAAGTATGGAAAAGACGGGCTCTCCACACACGCTCACTCAGTCTCTCGAAAACGGCCAGAGAAACCGTAGCTCTAGATTTTTTCCCGTTCTCCCAGTTTTCTCGCTCAGCCATTCCTTCATTCATTTACTATTTACTCTTTACTCGCTCATTCTCTGGCCCACTTTGATAGTTTCGAGTTTGGCGTTTTGCAGTTTGGTTTTTCACACGGCTCCTTCATTTTAAATAACTTTAAATAAATCAGTGCAAGTTGAAAGAGGCCGTTTTCTCCTCTTTCTTTCATAAAATAATCAAATAATCAATAGTGCAACGAATTTTTCAACTTTGGAGTCTAGAGTCTAATGATAAAAATACGATAACAAATAACAATCACACCGCACTTCTTTCCTTGGACTCAGAGCTCAGTGCATTTACATTTTTAACGAGGAGTAAAATAATGTGAATTGTGAAAAATATAAGTTCACGTGCGTCAATATCTCTGTTATCTGAATGTGAAAGTGAACAGGATGAATACATGAAAATTTTTAGAGAAAAAAATCAAGTGGGGAAAACATGAATTTTTTTGTCTTTTGATTTTTACCAAACTTTATCTCTCTTCTCTTTTCCAACTTCTCAACCACAACACAAGACAACTTTTACTTTTACTTTTGTATTTTGTATTTTCATGGGTGCATGAAAACCAAATCGGAGGAACAAGAAGACAAGAGCTTACGTGCTAGTTCGAGTGCTTGTTGATGTTGTGTGTTGTTTCTTTTCCCTTGTTTACGTCTGTGTCTGTGCCTCTTTTTCCGTCTAAGTCTGTCTCTATCGGTGTCGGTGTTTGTGTCTGTGTCTGTGAGACCGTGTACAGTGGTAGGATTTGTGTGTGTACAGAGTGTTAGGAAAACGTGTGATGTTGAGAAATGGCAAATCAACATCCAGAACAGGAGCACAGCCCCAACTTGAGTTCGAATCCGAATTCGAATTTGAACTACAAGTAGAGTGTAGAGTAAAGTAGACCCGAGTAGAAGCATCAACACCAAAATCAACATCAACATCAACACATCCATCGATGGATGTTGGATGGTGGATGGGCTGTGAAGACGGAGTCCCGAGTTTGTTTTTGTTTTCACTCTAGAAAAGGAAAAGGAAAAGGAGTCAGAGTAAGTGAGTTGTGAAGGAAAATAGAAAAGAAAGGGAGAAAGAAAGAGCGGTGAAGGAGGAAAAGAAGAAGAATGACGACCAAAGCAACCAATATCAGAAAACAGGAACAGGAGCAAGAACAAAAACAAGAACAAGGGAAAAGCAGCTGACGGTTCAGTTTTTGGGTCCTTCGTCGCTCTTCCCTCTTCTCTCTTCCTTCGCTCCAAACAGAGGAAAAGAAGGTAGCAGAAACATAATCGTCGTGGCATGCTCTACTCAATACTCTATACTCTATACTCTGTACTCGGTGTACTCTATACTCTATATTCTATACCCAATGCCATATGCCACATGCCCTTTTCTCATCTCTCCTCATGATTGATCCACAATTTAGAGTGAACTGAGCTGAGCTGAACTCAACTAAACTAAGCTGTTGATGGTAAAATGACACTATCTTAAATTCGAGTCCAAATCGGCTACCGGATCCCATTGCCGCACAGCGATACATACTTACGCCTACGGCCTCAAATCCCAACTCCAAACTCTAAGCTCCAAACTCCAAACTCCAAAATCCCAACTCACTCAAATAACAAATAACTCGCAACGTAAATCCAACAACTGAAATGAACTGAACTGTGGCGCGAAGGAAAAGGAACCAAATTCTACCGTGGTCAACCCACGAACCACTGGACGTTTTAATTTCCAATTTCCAATTTCAAGTTCACGTCCTAATCACAAACCACTAGTTCCATATTTCAATGTTTCAATGTTTCACAACTGATAGTGATGAAATTTGACCACTGATAAATTCACATAAATTCCTCATCGCGATAAAACATTGTTCTTTGTGGCTCTTTCTACTTGCTCATGCTCCTCAATTTTCTGTACGCAGGTTCTTGAGTCTACACCTGTATTTTATTACATGATCCAGATAGTTTTATACAGTAGAGTTTTTCAAGACAAACAAGAAACAAGATGATGGTTATGACTATGACTATGACCAATCCGTGTTCTACTACGACTGTGTCTCCTTTACGACGGAGGAGGACGAAAACGAAAGGATGCAGAGTGAAAGTGAATCCCAGTTCCAGTTCTAGTTCTAGTCGCAGTTCCATGTCTTTGGCTTGTTGCTTCAGGAACATACGGTGCTCGTGCTCGTCCTGTTCATCTTCAACTTTATCTTCATTTATACTACCTGTTCTTTCCTCTCTCCACCCTACTCAAGAAGATGATGATGATCATGTTACTATGGCTATGACGGAAAAGCGTGAGTTGGGATTACTCCAATAATTGGATTAAAATATGAAGGATTTGTCACATTACATAGATGTATGGATACATGGTGCTGCTGGAGGTTATACTCGTAAAGAGTATGTTATAGCCGAGGTATAGCCGAGTCAAGTGAAGACTATCCGTAGAGACTTTTCATAATTATCTCATTAGTGGCAGTGTCAAATGAGTGAAATGACATGCAAACTCTTGATTCCAGATTAAAGTAAAGTGAGTTTGTGTCTACAGTCTACATTCTACAGTGCACGAGCATACTGCAGATTAAAGATTAGAAATTAAAGTGTGATGAGTGAAGAGTGACGAGTGACGAGTGAAAGTTATGTTATACTAGAGAGAATTTCGAATTTTGTATGACTTTGACGTATTTATCAAGCTTTTAATAAATTAGGAATCAATTTGACTCGTTCATTGTCTTGTCTTTAATCCGAGTTCAACTCAGATTCCAAGATTCCAATTTCAATTCCGATTCCGAGCCAAATTCAAAACCCAAATTGTTACTGTCTCTTCCACTGCCTGTGAAAATTAAACTTTCCCCGTTCCCCAACAATATTCTAATAATTTATGAGAGAATTCCCGCGCTGGTCATTTGAAATTGGACAAGTGATGCATGATTCATATACAGATTTTTAGAAGGTTAGAAGGTCGCGGGCCTACATTGGTTAGGTGTCATGTCCAAAAATGTACCAGGAAGTTGGGGGGAAGGAACGAATCAGCAGGAGCAACAACAAAACCAGCAACAGCAACAACCACATGAAAGACAAAAACACACAAGAACTGTCGCTCACCAACAACAGAAAAGA
Organism: Sminthurinus aureus; assembly: GCA_034698265.1. Taxonomy (NCBI): domain Eukaryota; kingdom Metazoa; phylum Arthropoda; class Collembola; order Symphypleona; family Katiannidae; genus Sminthurinus; species Sminthurinus aureus. The sequence continues at coordinate 72,341 of JAQGBH010000045.1, forward strand.
CACAGTCAACAAAGTCAATTGAGGCAGCAACTTCAACATTCAACTCCTCATCATAATCATCATCATCACCATCAACAGCAACAGCAACAGCAAAATAGTCATAGGAAGCAATTTGAAGGTGATGAGATGATAATGTTGTCGTCACCGAATCCGGGTGGCCTGGTTCCAGTCATGTCTCATCAGGATGTGGAGAATATAGAAACGTGTTCAAGAAATCCATTGTGTTGTGTGATTTGTAATAGTGTGTTTGAGGACCCTCGACTCCTCTCCTGTTACCACTCCTTCTGTGCCAAATGTATTCAGGTACGGGGTGGAGAGTCAAAAATACAGTGTCCTCTATGCGGGTAAGTTATCATTTTTTCCACCTCTTTTTATCCCCTTTTTAATTATTATTACTCACTTTATACAGAAAAACAAAAACAAACTAGTCGTAATTTTTTTTTACACTAGTGACTGGTATGGGTGAAAAATACTTGATGTATTTTGTAGTGCATGCGGATGAAAAACGGGATTTTGCAACCAGCAACCAGCAGACCATAGAAAAAAAACACAAGCAGGCCGCAGAGTGAACCTTGACATAAATTATTTACCGTTGCTTTTTTCCTCTTTTCTTTTGTCTTTTGTCTTTTTTCCTCATTGTCTTTGATGTGGGATGTGTGCAAATGAAGGGAACTGAGGTTTACTCTTTCTTCTTTTCCCCTTGACGTTTTGTTGTGCTCAAAGCTCAAAAGTTGTAAATTGTAAATATTCCGTGACAAAAAGAATGAAAATAAAATCTCAAATAGCACAAGTAGATATCCTTTGTCACATTCTTATAAAGTTATGAGCTACTCACTTTGTACATTGTACATTTTGGATGGTACATGTTTAGAGGCACGTCCATAAACTGGCTGACGATGAGCACATGAGCACAAAAACGGAAATAGAAAATACAAATAGGGAAGAAGGGAAAATATTATCTGTCTTTTGACTTTTGACACAAATGATGTTGTTTTATTTCCCATGTTGAGCACTAAATTTTCATGAGATGTGCTACTATTTACAAGGATGTTTTACCCTGTACACTGTACACTGTACATTGTACATTGTACATTGTACATAAATAAATCTCCCATCTTTCATTTACTCCGTACTTATATATTCAAATACATGAACACATCAACAAGAACTTTATATTTCTTCTTTATTTTCCTCTAGTTGGAATTGCATTGAAAAAAGAAAAAGAATTAATGAGATAAAATTCACTCTGACTACAAATTGAAAAGTTTTGCCGTCCTTAATTGGACAGAACAAACATGTGGATAAAAATAGTATTTTTTTTATTGAAATGTTGATGGAAATGTTTTGCAAGAATTCTTTTACTAGTTTGCTCGTTGCTCCTATTTCCTATTGTTTATCGAATGTCGAATGTCGAATATCGAGCGAAAACTTGGATCGACTAACAACTAACAACTAGGGGTGAATGGACATTTCAAAATTTTGTATTTCATACTCCGGTAAAAAATTCCAAATGCAAATGTGTAACATTACAAAATTCAATATCCAATATCCAATATCTATTACCCATTCACAAACGAAATAGAGAGAAGATGAAATGCTTGAAATGCTGAATCTTGTCTGAATAAAAATTAAAAATTGAGCTTCAGTTTCGCGCAAAACGTACAAGTGCTGAAGGTAGAGAATAATGAATATGTACTCCAGTTTTCAGCTTCCAATTTTGAGTCATGATTATTTTTCTCAGAATTCTTTGAATAATATACATAGATATATAGAGTAAAAGTTAAAAGTGGAAATAAAATTGATTTTTGGTATCCACACATAAACTTTATTCTTTTTCCATCTACCCACTACTCACTTCATCTATATGTTTTGCTCAAAAATACAGAAATATCGTATGTATTTCAAATGGTACAAGGTAGAGCGGAATCATGTTAGATATTACATACTACATGTGATTCAAAACTTTAAATTGAGATGGTGGCATAATACAGTTAAACTTTTTTAATAGCGTAAACTAAAATTGATAAAGGATAGCACAAACTCCACTGTAGCAAACTTCCACCTTTTGTGCGAGTGATTGAGCAAAAAAGATTGAAAAAAAATTCAAACTCGATTTCCAGTTTATGCCTGTTTACTGTTAGTGTTTACGCAACAACTTGCGATTTTACACCAAAATGTTTACTGTGCAATGAACAATGAACATACGTCATACGTGAAGAATCTTTCTACTAGAACCTAGAATCTAGATTTTAGATTGCTACATTTCAGCTATTGAATCATTTTCAAAGGGCATCAGAGAGCAACACTTTTAAAACTTTTTAAATTGTTTGGCTAAACACTCAAACACTAAACCAGTGGCAAATAATGATAAAATATCAAGAGTACAAAATTATTTTTTTCCAATTTCCAATAATTTTGTTTTATTCTTAACTCATTGATCATAAAATCATATTATGTAATATTGAATTTTAATATAGAGTGTAGAGCAATATAAATATTTTATTGAAAAGAGAGGACAAAAGAACAAATATTTAAAATCGTTTATACAGGAGACAGACAAAAGGGGAGTTTGTTCCGAGAAAGTTTATTACGCCTGCTGTCTATTTCCGATTTCCGTTTTCCTATTCTATTTCTGTTCCAGTCAGAACATACAAGATACCTGTGTGTGGTGTGTGAAGAACATGAAATTTGATCATGTCCAAAGGGAAATCTCCCTTTCAATTCAATACCACGAAAGGTGAAAATGCCGTGTAGAGTGTAGAGTCTAGAATGTATAGTGTAGATTCCGATTGTAGATACAAGAGAATCGGGAAAACAAAAACAAAAGTTTTCTCATTCAACTCCAACATATCATTTCACGTATCACGTAAAACATTTATAGGTATAACGTATAGGCATATCCGAAAGGTTAGACGTCTAGCATCCATATTTATTTCCGTAGTTTGTTTTGAGTTTGAGTTTTGAAAGTAGTTAACAACTAACAATCAGACAGCCAGCAATCTAATTAATTAACTCTGTGAGTTAAATGAATGAACACTAAAATAAATAAAAGTGATTGAGAAATGGTTTAGTAATATCTGTACACATGATTTGAACTCTCAACTTTCAACTTCTAAAAATAGCTGGAAAAATACATCACAACTTATTTACTTTCCGTTTCCAGTTTTCTTTTATGTATACAGTATACATATAAAATATTGAATAAAGAAATATCCCTTGTTTTTTGTTATCATTTCTGGATACAAAGCCAGTATAGTCAATTACCCATCTGCTACTCAATTTCCGATTTGATTTCCATTCTGACTCTAGACTCTAGACTCTAGTTCTAGTTGTAGTTGTCCTTCCTTCTTTTTAATTCCACTTCATTTTAAATTTCAAATTTGAAAGGTATTATAAATTATAAATTAGGGTCATCATCATCATCATGGACGTTGGACGTTGGACGTCATCTTAAATTGTCACTTGTCACTCCTTGCTTCTTGCTCAATGAAACTGTAATCAAATTTTATTATTAGCGTTGGCATAATGTGTATTTTAAAATTTTAAGTACAACGAATATGTATCTGTTCTCAGCCCTTTATTATATTCAACCCCACATAGTTGAAAACAAAGGAACTGGCTTTACTTTCCCAAAGGAGATCAAAAACAGAAAACAGAAATCAGAAATCAGAGACAAATTAAACTAAAAGATGCTTTTGTCTTTTTTATACGTCTGTGAACTATCAGCTACTAGCACCAGCACCAGCACCCAAATTAGAATCAGAACCAGAACAAGACATGAGACCTGTAGAGAAATCAATAGCAATGGAGGAAAGTTGAGAATTGAGAAAGTTTTGAGAATTGTAATTAAAAATGTCTGTGTCTTGTGCAACATGGGTGTAAATGTAGATAAAATGTATAATGTAAAGAGTGGAGAATGTAGAATGTAGAATGAAAAGTGAGTAGTGCACAATCAATTCATTCTTGGTGTTCTATGTTTGTAAGCATGTATTATATATTATAAATGTTACATTCTACATTCTACATACTATATGCACAATGCAATACAATACAATACATTTTCACGATAATTACTCCTGTCTGTCTAGAATCTAGAATCTCGAATCCGTACAATCTACAATAGTTAGTATTTCAATTAGGAAACAGAAGAGAAAAATGAGCGAGAAAACTTTTTGTGCTACTTTTTTCCCTACTCCAAACTCCAAGCTCCATGATATAGTGCCTCGTAACACATTATTCCGTGTTGTACGTACAATGTACAAGTTGTGATTTGGTATACTATAAACTTTAAACCATGTACTACGTGTAAACTTATCATACACCATAATAATATACACTTGTGCCATGGTGTGGTGTTGTGTGATAGAGAGTAAAAGTAGTTGTGAATGAGAGAAATCCTTCCATTCAGATTTTCTACATGGTCGCTTTTCCCTGTGTGTTTTTGACATTTAAATTTAAAATCCAAGTACCTTGAACCTTGAATCCCAATCAAAACCCTAAAGTACTCCACACTCTACACTCCATGCTCCATACGAAACAGGACCATTGATTCTCTTCTGATTCTAGATTCTAGACTCTAGATTTTGAATTCTGCATCTGATTTCCATGGGTTTGCACTGTACGCTGAACATTGTACAGTGTACAGTGTGCCTGGTGCCTGGTGCATTGTTCATTCACATTTTACATCTCATATTATATATTTTAGATGTGTTTGAAAATCAAATCTCACATCTCATTTCCACTTTCTCATTTTCTCGTATTGAATCTAGAATCTAGAATCTGGAATCTAGAATCTAGAATCTGGAATATTCAATTGTCCGCTTACTTTCATCTTGATCTTCATCAGTTGAATCAGCATCTTTTCCTCTTTCTAAGGCTACTCTTCTCTTCTCTCTTGAGAAATTCTCCAAACGAGGGCGAAAACAAACACGAGACAAAGGCGAATCTCCATCTGAATCAAGTCAAAAGACTTTTCACCCACACTCGCACTCTTCACTCTTCACTTGACTCTTGATTCTTGATTCTTGATTCTTCCTCGTTTCTTATTCAGCACCATCCAAGTAAATAATCTCGTCATCATCAAAGATGACGAAAATATTGAATCTCAACTTCTCCATCATGAGTACGAATCTTGTACAACAGCTAAAGCTCAAGCTACAGCTCAAACTAATATTGAAAATTGAAAGCAAAAGAAACCACAAAGGAACCAAAACCAACCATTTTAACATCAACAGCACGTTTTCATTTATCATTCATCATTCATCATTCATCTAGGGAGTCTAAGAGCTGCGTACTTGATATTTGAGTTTCCTCTTTTAAATATCCTCTGTTGTGCACGTATTTATTTGTCATTAAATCAAGTGACGACTGGAAACTGGAAACTGGAGACTGGATCGTCAATCAAAACAGCAAAAATTTGAATCTTAAGGGAATGTATAAATAAATTCGGGAGGTGATTTTGTTTGACAACTTTTAGTTGGGTTTCTTTTTTCCCTTGCAAAAACTCTGAAGGAAAGATAAGCTTTAGTTTTTATCAGACTGTGTATTGTATATTGTACATTGTACATCATTTTGTATACTGAAAAATGTGTGTACAAATTTCAAAATTGGTCCGTCTGTTTTATCTATTTTTGTTGTGGTTGTTGTTTCAAACTGAAGGAATATGAGATGAAATGAATCAAAGGTGTCTCAAGTCTGGATGAATGAATTAATGAATAAATAAGTAGATAAATAAATGAAGGTGGTAAAAATAGGCGAGAGGGAGATTTGATTACATCCGCAACCGTATTACAGTATTACAGCCCCAGACCCAGCCGTAGCCTCACCTGAAACTTTTCCATTTTCCATCTTGTTCTATAATATTTTCACCTCGTTTCTCCATTCTCCATCCTTTTTCTTTCTTCACCAAGTCTAATTTATCACGAGACTGTAGAAACGAAGAGGACAGGATTTTCGTCCATCTAGAATCTAGAATCTAGATGGAATGTGTGTAGTGTCTAGTATCTAGTGGATTAATACAGGGAGACAGGAGGAGGAAGAGGAAGACGGAGACCGAATGGGATGAAGGATGAAGAGAGATGGAAATGAATTTCTCTTTTCCATTTCCACTCCTATGCTTCAACACTCAACACTCAGCACTCATTTCACACATCTCATTTGCCTCCTACTGCGTACTGGGTACTGGGTACTGGCACTGAATCTAAGGCTGAGGCTGACACTGACACTGGAACTTGCACTGGTACTACTGGTTATGGTAGTGGTAGTAGATCTCGACACGCATCTCATATCTCATATCTCGTATGAATTTGGTGGCTGGCCACAGATGAGATGAAATCCATTTTAACTCATACTTCTACTTTCTACTTTCTACTTTCTCCTGCCTCTGCCTTGAGGGTAATTTGGAATAGGATTTTGAAGGCAGGAAAAGTAGTGTAGAAAAGTAGTAGGATAGGAAGAAGAAGAAGGTTAGTTGAGTTGACATGTGGAATAATCCAGAGCCAGATTCCACCAGCCCTACCACACAGATACAGATAGCATGCAGCCGACTATCCAAAATCCAAACTATAGGATTATTTATCAACATCTTATTTCTTCCACGTCTCCTCAATCACAAATGATATGATTTGATATATATGCTGACATACATGTAATTATGTTTAAAGAGGAAAGAGGATCAAATCTGGAGGATTGAGGACGAATTGCAGTCTCCAAAACCTCTTGTATCATTCCCAATGTTGGAGTTTAGAGTTTGGACTTTTGAATATCCGACAGATAAAAGCCGAAAAATCTCAACCTCTGATTGCTTCGCCTGTCAGATTTAAAAACTGTTCCTGTTCCAGTTTCACTTTCTCTTCTCCATTAGACATAATATAATATAATAAATACAACCGTTATTCCAAGTTTGTACATGTACGTTGTACATTGTACGAGGTACATTGTACACTTATTTATTTTATACTTGATATGATTTGTTTAGTTTGGTTTTTTTTCCTGAGCATAAAATTTTGAAAACAATTCATGCACAATACACAATACACAAAATATACAGAGTAATAAAATCCCTACTAAAATTCCTTACATTGAACTTTTTCCACAAAAGCTTAGAAAATTTCCGCTAAACTGAGTTTATTAAAGTAAAAAGTCAGATTTGTGTCAGATTTGGGAGATTGTAGGATTTTTTCTTGCCCTCAATTTTAATTTGAATTGCAATGATTTCGAGGTTTAATTACCTTTGAGTTTGTCTGGTTCTGGTTCAGACCTTCAGACGTTGAGACTTTCACAAATCAGAGATGACAGAATTCAGGATTTGGAAGGAAATTAACATTTTTGATTACAGTTGAGCTTTGAGCTCAGTTGGAACTAGAACCAGACTTTTTTTAGTTAATGAGTTTTCGTGTCAGCCTTTGACATTGTAAATGGTGGGTCAGGAATGATTTGATGACCTATCTTTTTTATCTTTAGCTTTCCTTCTGCGTCTCTTTCCTCACTTAATTATTCCACCATCTTGTATTCATGTCATCCTGTTTCCGTTTTTATCTTCTGTACTTTCTTCCATTCTTCCTTTCCCTTTCTTCAACAACTTGATTTTCATTTCCGTTTCACTCCCAATTCCACTTTGTTACTGTTCATCATATTGTCTGGGCTATTGAGTTTGGAGCATAATGTTTTTACATATATATACATAGTCAATGGAAAATGGTGAAACTCGCCTCGTCAAATTTTCCAATTAATTTGTATCCCCGTTTCTAAGTTGTGCATTTTCAATGTGTTGAATGTTCATTCTATTAGAATCAACATCTGAATGAGTCCATGATCTTCTAAATTGAGAATCAAGGAGAATCAAGGATAAAATCCCACGTTTATCCAGTGTGGGATTTCATAACAATCATTATTGTTATTACTTTCATCTTTATCTTAATGAATCATGTGTTTTTTCTGCATGACATGATATGATTCGCCTGTGATGTGTGTCTTAGAATTGAGATTTTGTACAGCGGATGGAAAATGGAGTATGGAATATAGAATGTGGAAAATGGAATGTACTTGGATTTAATATTCATATTTAATGTACAATTTTGTATGCATCGTGGATTTTACGTAGTTTCTGATCATAATAATTTATGGGCAGTACATAAAACATATACACTATGCATGTACCAATGTACCACAGACCATAGAAGATTCATAAAACACACATAAGATTTTGCCATACAAGTCATCAAGAAGATTTTCTTGGCGACTATTAGAAAGTTAAGTTTAAAACTTTGTTCTTTCTCTCGATGATGATCTGAAGGAAGGAAGGAACGAAGCGACTAATCCAAATTCCAAAGCCATTATGAATATGGACAAGAAAAAGGGAATTTCAATAATTTATACATGTGTCAACTCATTATTATTCCCATTCCCATTTTCCAGCCCCAAATTACAGTATAAATTATCCCGCTCTAATTTACTATCCACCGACCAAACGACCAACCGAACGACCATCCGCTCACTTCTCTTGTGTTTTCTGTTTCATCTTAGAACACAGAGCCCTTGCTCATTTACTCCTTCATACGTAGATACACCGTACATCGTACATTGTAGACCCATGTGCATGTGTATTTTATGACTACATTATTTAACAGCACATGATTTCATGCAGGATTTAAATGGACTCATAAACTCAATAAATAAATAAAACTCTCATCCACATTAAAAACAGTACAAAAGACACTAGATCAAATACTCATTTCTTATTTCATACAGTCAAGAAAGTCGTAAGTCTGCTCTGGATTCTGGATTCTAGATTCATCTAGATTTTAGACTTACCACTTACCACTCCAGAGTCTAGAGTCTAGAGTCTAGAGTCTAGAGTCCATAGACTATATAGTTGACAGTGCCTGTGCAAAACGCTTAAGAAAATTGGAGTCGAAAGTTATTACGTAGAAAAAGAGGTACATCACGAAGGAAGAGTATCACAATGTTAATGTTTTTCATTATGTTTTTGAGATGACGAACGGGAATTGTTGGGAACATTTCATAAATTTCATCAAATATCAAACCCTTTTCATGCAGAAATTTCTACGGCACACAGCTACACTCTCTCCTCCTACTTTTTCTCTTTTCTCCAGGGGCATGGAACATGAAACATGCACAATGTACAATTTTAGGGCGGATGAAAAGGAATGAACGGAAATTAAAATTAAAATGGTTCCTTCACTTTTACTGGAATCTTTGGTTCTGGTTCTGGTTCATGCTTCTTCTGCTCCTACCCATTTTATTTTTTCAATAACAAAAATGTTTTCAATATTTTCATCATTTCCAACAACAAAAGTTTCCAAAGTTGTTGTTATTATTATTGGTGCTGATGTTGCTGGTTCTGGTTCTGTTGTTAAAGGAAATTGAGGAAATATAATATTCGTGATGCAATCAATTAAAATCTTAATCTCTCAACTCCCAACTCTCAAATCTCAACAGCACAGTACACGTAAGAGAAAGTAGGGAAGAGAAAACAGAAAAAACAAGGATTACTTGGAAAAAAATTGAAAAAGTGAAACGTGGAAAATATTGTTATCCTGTTGAATGAGAGTGAACGGGGAAAGCTATCAGTGTACAAAATACAAAATACAAAATACAACACACAACACACAAAGCACAAAGCATAATGCCAATAGGCAATTTATTTTTAGGAAAATGGAGATAAAATGACTTGTTCTCTGTGCTAAGCCCATGTCTGGAAAAAAAGGTGGAAGAAAATGGTGAAATTGAGAGCAGAGAAAATGCTGCGAGAAAAAGAGAAACTTGACATAGAGAAAGAGAAAGAAAAAGAAAACGAGTGGCGAGGAGAAAATTAAGAGAGGAGGAACAGAAGGAGACTAAGAATAAAAAGCAAGAGAAAGAACAAGGTAAATACTAAACAGGTGAATTACTCGCCATCTCCATATCATGCCTTTGTTTGTGTGTAGTATGTAGAGTGTAGTTTGTAGTTTCCTGGTCTCGGTCTCGATATATTTTACTCTAGACTCTAGACTCCAGACTCCAGACTCTCCACACAACAGAAAGAAAGCAAGTCAAGTGAAGGGAAAGCATAGAGAAGTAGAAGTGGAAGTAGAGCAAGGAGTACAGGAAGAAAGTGTCGAGTGTCGAGTGTCGAGGAGGGAGCAGAAAGAATTGTGGATTTCTCTATACACTGTGCAACGTAGACACATGGATGTGAATAGAACAAGAACAAGAACAAGAACAAGGGAAACGGGAGAAAGTAAAGAATTGGCTAGCTTGACTTGATTGCATGTTACGGTACATTATTTCTTAATATGTTTCATGAGAACTCTTTCTCCGTCTCCGTCTTCCTCTTCTACTTCGTCTCTCTCTCTCTTTTGCTTTGGATCCCCGCTCTTCTCATTCCCATCATCAACTTGATCTTCCATTTACTATTTTTCTACTTTTGTATCCTATTTTTCCACAAACGGCACTTTCACCCACTTTTCTCCATGTATTTTCTATTCTCTTTGGCCCCTCTATCCATTATCCATCTTTTCACGGCGTTTGTTATTATATGTACAATCTACAATCTACAATCTACCATGTACGTCGAGCATTGAGCATAAAGAATTGAACATTGAGCATTGAGTCTTCTGAATTTTCTATTATCCATATCCATATCCATCTATCTACAATCTACAATCTACAGCTTGATACGAGTGTTGGAATTCGAGTGTCTGTTTCAACCAGGAGGTTTCAAAGTATTTTCCTGGGAAAACTTTTCCTGTCTGGTGCTCTCTGGTGAGAGGTTGGACGGTTGGATGAACAAACGGAAAAACGGACAAATGGAATAACAATAGCAAATTTTTACTTGTTCCTCATTTATTTACTACACCTATACCTATTCCTCCAGTATACTGTACACTGTATACTGGAAGGTACTTTAATAGTTAACAGCTGCACCAACTTTGCATTTTGTATTTTTGTACCTTGGCCGATGGATTATTTACAATTCACAGTGATTTTCCTCCTTTGTTTTCAGTCTCCGTTCCGTATTCTTTATCCCGTTCGTGTGTTCAAGTGTTAAAGTACCGAACATTGAGAATTGAGAATGGAGCAGTGAGCAGTGAGTATTGAATTAGTACAATATGAAGATATTATTGATTTAATAATCATAACCTCCCTTGCAACAGTAATAATCATAAACTAGGCTAATGTCCATCTTACTTCTTTCTCCCTTTACTTTCTCTTTATCCTCAGGAGAGGAGAATTGCAAAGGCGCAAAAAAAGACAACAAATTTGGACATTTGCCGCATTTTATATTTTTGAAAGCTCAAAGCTCAAAGCACAAGGCATGCTCCTTTTGTTTAACAAAAAGAAAATTAAAAGGGTAACGTGAAATTTTATGTCTGCAGTTGTTTGGTTGTAGGTTGTGGGTTATGTTTTATGTGTTACGGGTTATGGATTTTTGGTTTCTGCTTGAATGAACCAGTGACTGGCAGTCAGATGGCTGACGGTAGGATTTCAAACATAAATAAATACGTCAAATCAGCGGGAGAAAAATCACTTTTTTGGCAACTAAACATTATGATTGAGTGACCGTACATATACATACAAATACGGAATTCACAAATACTGAGCAGAGTCAAAACCAGAAACCACCAAAAAATAATAAGCATACATCCCAAACGCATATAAAGCGTACAGTATACAGTATACAGCGTATAGCAACCAATACTGATTCCACAGAGTAAAAAAGGAATCGGATCCTCGTCAAAGTCACGTCACGTTCCTTTCCTCGTTTTGAGCTTTTTGAGACGAATGGGAACAAATGGCTGTGAAAAATGGCAAGAGCTGGCTCTTATAAATACAAAATGGAAAACCCACAAATTCAGAATCCACAAACAAAACTAGGACTAGAAAAAGTTGAAATAGAAACGAGAGTAAAATATAAAACGCATGAAAAGAGAAAATGAAAAATGGAAAATAGAAAACAGAAAAAAAATGTTCAATTTTACAAGACTCTTCTTCTCCCTTTCATTTCTACTTTCTACATTTCCTTTCCTTCTTCTCTTTTTGCGGTGGGCCAGAAAAACTGGAAAACCACACAAGTTCTGAATGTTAAATCATACTCGTATTCGTAGTCGTACTCGTAATCGATGTAAAAGACTTATCTGTGAAATGTAAAATCACTTATATTTACACGTATGACGTATGTATTATGTATCCATATTTGGTAGCAATAAATAATGGATAAAGGACTATTTGTACATGTAGCTACTTGTAATTTATAATGCTTCCTCTCAATTCCACAAAATTCCACAAAATTCTCAGCTCAATCTGTAATCTGTATACAAATAATAAAACAGGCAGAATGGCCCAATCCAATCCAATCCAACCCAATCCAGTGCCGGGCGATTTCAAATGTTAAATCCCCTTGGATGTTCAGTGTTCAATTTTGGATGCGATGCTCAATGCTCAAACTATGGACTATGGCTTGAAAAATAAATCTTTTTTATAAAGATTTTTACTTTTACCACATAGAAACGAAGAAAAAAATGAAGAAAAAACAAACTACTACTTTTCCGCTGGCAAATACTGAGGCTGAGTAGATAATTGATAATTGATAATACGTTTAATTTTTTCAAAGTTTCAAGGTTGTGAATTCTGGATTCTGGATTAGATTTTTGGATTCAGCCTGTCAAAACCTGTCTAAGAAACCATGGATTTTTGAAATTAAAATTGACTAATAATTACGGCAGCTAGTATTGATATTGCAAACAAAGCTGTCTCAGACAGACAAACAACAAGCACGTATACAGTATTCGAGTATTCCGTATTCGTATTCCTTGCGACTACATACTCCACAACTACATTTCCCTCCGAGCTAGGGTAGTAGTGCTTCTCAATGATCAATATTCAGCTCCAGGAACTGATGAAGAGAACTCGGGAAATAAGGAGAAAACATGCATGCTCATGATGTTATAGGGAACACTTGAGCATTGAGCATGCATATCTATCCCTTTACCTGGGAAACGACGAGAGATGAGAAGGAAAACAAAAAAGACCTTTCTCCTTTCTCTTGATCCATATTTCCGATGAACTCTCTTCTTCTTTATTGAAAGCTACAGAGTACAAAGTACAAAGTAAAGAGAAAATAATAGAGAATAAAGAACAGTTTGAATTGGAATCCAAATCCAAATCCACGTGTGTGACTGGTGCAAATTCCTGTTATTTCAAGCTTCTTTTTCCTGTTGTTGTTGTTGTCTTCTCTCTTGAAACATCTTGAATCTAGAATCTAGAACCTAAAGTCTAGAATCTTGAAGGACAAAGGATTGAGTGGGTGAGAGTGAAAAGAGAGTTGAGAGCTGAGATCAGAAAATGAGATTCACATGTGGCATATGGCAGCATTTATTAGAGAGAGAGCATAATCAATAACCTAGATATTAGATACAAGATACAAGGCACAAGACACAAAATACAAGATACAAAATACATCATTTCATTCACTTGATATCATATCCTCTACTCTGTAAAAATGTGGGAAAATACAGATTGCAGACAACCGACAACCGAACACCAACTACCAACTACGAGCAAGAGAAGAAAACCGTGAGGAATGAACAATGAACAATATGGGTAGCCTAAAGAGAAAGAGAGAGAGGAGAGAGAGAGAGAGACAAAAAGAGAATAGAAAAGTGGAAATGCGGTTGAATGGCCATGCTCCACTAGTCAACACTCAACACTTGACTAAGGAGAATCTTGATGTGGAGGATCATCTCTCTTGTATTATTTATTTGCCTTTGTGAAAAAAGACGGGGCATCGAGTTCAAATGTGTGTATAGTGTATAGTGTATAGTTTACACTCAGTACTCACACGAGCATGCCCTTGTATAAATACATGTAAAAACCAGATTCTAGATTCTAGATTCTAGAGTCTAGTGTGTAGTGAATGGTCTGAGTTTAGTTTGAGTTTCAACTCAAGTAAGTGTGGAGTATCAAGCATCAAGGCTCAAGGCTCAAGACTTCAGCTGAAAAGAAATAACAATGGAAATGACCGTGCAAAAGGCAAAAATACATGTGGCTAACTCATTGCAAAAATGGGAATGGAAAAATATACACTATTATACATTATACAAGTACAAGTACAAGTATTATACAGATACAGACAAGATGAGTAAGGAGTAGTGGTAAAAGACGAGTGAAAGTGAGAGCGAGGGAGAAAAAGAAAAATGTTGGAATGTATTTATTGCACCGAGTTTTGTATGGTGAAAATATAGAATGTAGAATGAGAATGTACAACTGTGGAAAAGAGTGGAGAGGAAAGCTTAGTTTAGTTCAGTTCAGCTCAAGTGATTTAAGTGTGTATTGTATTGACGTGGAGAGGCGGAGAACCGTCCCTTTTGCCCTCATTTATTATTGCCGAGGAGCCTTTAGACTAAAAGTAAATACAAATACAAAATATCCATTCCATTCTCCTCTTCCTTCATTCTTCAGTCGGCATTTTTTTCAGATATACTTCCTAATTCCTAATGTACAATGTAAGTATAATTCAGCCATATATTTAAAAAATCTAAATCGTGGCAAAGCACGATTTTAAATCTCGCTTTATGAATTCTTCATCGCGAGAGGGTAGTGCAGCGTGCAGCGACTACACACTGATCAGACCGAATAAGCAATTGTTTGCTTTGACTTGTATACAGAAAAGTACGGGGCAAAGTGAGACTATAGGTTCTGTATAGGTATAGCCTCGAAAAAGTACATATACATGTCTGTATGTATCAAAAAAGTATTGCGAAAATGAAGCTTCGGCCGAGAATCGAACCCCCACCCACTATGTGTTCACCTCACAGAAGCAAGTCTCTAAACCACTGAGCCACAAAGTCGCTCACGCTGGTCCTAATATACTTAAGTACTTGATATCCTTCAATTTCTTTCCTCCGCAGGGATTTCTTAAAGTTTGGGATACATAAAAATAAAGCAGGCTAGTGCCCGTTACAAACAAAAATGATATTCAGATCGAAAGAATCATTTTGAGTGGTCACATGAACAAACTCACATTCAAAGTAAGATCAATAAACTAAAACATTAGTGTTTTCTGCACCACAGCCAGGGTGCGATTTTTCCATGCACCAGACCAAATACATTTTTCTATAGGTGCTGTCTAAGTTTTGTGAATTCAAAACAAAGTATCTATAGATTGCATTCACCAAGACTTTTAAAATAGACTGAGTGCGTTTTTGGGCACACCTGAGCCAGAATCAGTAAATTTGACATAAAATCAATATATTTCGGCTACGGCACAATAATAAGCCATTGCTAACGCAACATTCATAAAACTATGCAATTCTCAAAATGTCTTTCAAAGTTCAGGGTAGCCACATTTCTAAGTTCATGAAATAGGCCAAAACACGCCTGAAAAGGCATTTGTCATACTCTTTCAGAATATTCCAAAAAATTTTGAAATTGTGGATTTTTGTTCACAGGAGCAAATTTTTGGGTACGATTTGTATGTCTTCCGCTTAATAGAGTTTTTTATGTTTTGAGCACGTTCCTTTCTCCAATTTTAACTGCAGATTCCGTTGCTATTTTTTGAAACCTCAAGCAGGACTCGTGTTATAACAAAACTACCAAATTTTTAGGGTGTTTGTTACAATTTGAGGTAAAAGGATGTAGCGTGTAGCGTTGCCATGGATATTTGAAGCTCCTCCCAGAAAAAGTGGGTGAAATATTTTCTAGAATTGCTGTTCATTTTTTAGCTCTTTTTCAGCTGAAATGCCATTTTTAAGTTTTAAGCTGCACAAAGTCAGCGGTAAAAATAGGTAATGACTCGAAGGAATGGAGTCCTTCTACTCATTAGCTGTTTTCACCACATTTGAATGTTTAGTATTAAAAACGGGACCAATACCGGAACTTCGGTTTTACATGAAATTGATATTTGCTGCAAGAATCGGAATTTGGTATCTCATATCGTACTCTGTTTCGGAAAGAGCAAAATCATGAAAAACTTGGACGTTTTAAAGCTGGCCCAAGTTTTTCGGATTTTCTTTGTTAAACGCAAAATATTAAGAAGATGCTTGGTGAATGCAACACTAGTCGAAAAATATCAAAATAAAGGAGAGTAAAAGATACAGAGTTTTATATTCGCTTTCAAAAGAACAAAATAAGCATAAAGAATTTAGAAAACCAGATTTTCAAGTCCGAAATTTTTCAGGGTCTTAGATAAACGAAAAAGAAGTGAATTGTATCAGGTATTCACGCTGTTCTAAATTCTTTGTGCTTATTTTGTTCTTTTGAAAGCGCCTATAGAGTTCTGTATCTTTTACTCTCCTTTATATTATTTGTGTGAAAACGATCTTTTTGGAAAAAATCCAAAACATTTCCCGACGGGAACAGTTGCCAAAAAATTTTTGAATTCGGAGAAACGGTGCTAAAACCGTAACATTAAACATTTTCAGAATTGAGATTATCCTCAATCGAGATCTGTGCAGACAGATTTTTGTGCCGATAATCAAGATTTAAGTTTTTATAAATTTACAATTTTCTTATTTTGTGAGAAAAGTGTCAAGTTACGTAAAAACGTTGATCATGGTCTGATCTTACGAGTTCCTTTTGATTCTGTGTAAAAATGTTGATGGTTGGCTGTTGGCTGAGAAATGGTCAAAACCGTTTTCAAGAGCTGAAGCGTTATTTAATAAATAGAAAAACCTGTTGCCATGTGAATTCGTAACTAAAGAAGAATGAGACTAAATTTCAAGCTACAATGATTCTTGTTACTACAGCAAAGCGTTTTGGGGGGTGAGATTGTGATTTTTGGGGGTGAAACCATTTATTTTGGGGGTAATTTAAATCCATTTTTGTGGGTAAATAAATTTATTTAGGGGGTAAAAC